>CAKALG010024472.1:0-10076 GCA_916700815.1 Helicolenus hilgendorfi
CATGGCTCCAAGGAGACCTCCACCTCCAAAGAAGACCGACCCATCCAGCCCGACTGAGCTCAAACCGCCACCTCCTCTAAGAGAAATCCAGGACCCTCCAAAGGGCCCAGCACCCCAACTCAGCAGACCCCCTCCCCCTAAACCCAAAGGGTTTGTTCCGGCACCTCCAAACAAAGAAAAAGAAGAGCCCAAAATGAATAAAGTCCCGGTTCCTCCCAAGCCTCAGTTGAAGAGTGAGAAGCCCAGCCCGCCCAAGGACAAGCTTCCACCTTTACTCATGGAGCCCAGTAGGGATGAATTGTATCTCGCGGTGGCTGACTTTGAAGGGGATGACCAAACATCCAGCTTCAAAGTGGGTACGGTGTTTGAGGTGATGGAAAAAAACAGCAGCGGCTGGTGGTTCTGTAAGAAAGCAGGACAAGACGCTGAGAGCTGGATTCCTTCGAATTACCTGAACAAGAAACCTTAGTGTGAATGTGCTCTCAAAACCGTCGCCATATGAATAAATAAACAAACTAATGATTTAAATGAACAAAATATCACTACTTTGTAGTTAATTAGCATTTTTTTTTATTTATAGGTACCTTTTTTTTAAGTGACACATTTTTGTTATGTTGCATTTTGATAAGAATATTCTACCTAAACTGAACCAGCAATAACACATGACCTGGTTGGGTCTTGTGATGTTTACGTTTTTTTTTTGTTTTTATCTCAATTTTACATGAAAAAAAAGTTCTTTGCTTTCGTTGCCATATGCTAGTCGCGGCCTGTGTCAAGTCCTGCCATTACTTAGGCTAGACGCTAGAACAGCAGTAAATGTATCTCCACCCATGCCTTCTATGATATGGTGCCTCTATATTATATGCAAAGTGCTTCAGTGCTTAATATACTGTATGCAACTGTAGATATAGTCCTTGTTAGAATCTGAAAAGCCTTTAAATAAAAATCAAAACTCTACATCACAGGAGAAAAATGTTCAAATCCAGCAGTAGACAAAAAAAAATCCCCAAATCCCTTACACAAAGACTGCACATGAACTCACCGGGGGAGTTCAATGGCTACATCTGGGCTTTCAAGTGCTATTAGCAATTACTAAAAGAGATGTCTTTGCCAAGTAGAAGTGCTGTTTGTTATACGAGAAACATGCATATTAGTTTTTGTGCTATTGTAATGCTTTTCTTGGTCGACTGCATAATTAACGTTGCAGTGACCTGTAACAGATGTGCACTTTTTTCAGTCATTTCTTACAAGATCATTTTAACGTTTGCACACGCTGAAGGAAGGGGAAGGATGCCACAGTGCATTTTATTTCTTAGTTTTCCATTGTATTAGCTATGTGTACTCACTGTAACAAATATCCACCAATGTAAAGACGAGGCTGGAACATCCAAACTGACAAGTTGAAAAGAAGCTCTCTGTCAAAAGTATTTTAACATAATCATGTTATCTCAGACCCAAAAATAAGAAGTGTGAAATGTGACTTGCAGAGCACATCTGCAAATCTGTACTAGATGTCTGACCTAAGAGCTGATAAATTGGTGATCTACAGTGATTTGTGCAATGATTTACAGTATTGTAAGTGTACAGTCTGTTCTCAACCGAAGTTTGGTGCTCAAATAACAGCAAAGTATGACCATTGTATAAAAGTAATGTTTTACATTAATGCTTGACTGGTCTCAAGCATGGTCAGTATAGCAAATTATTTTTTATTTTATTGTACAGAAATGAGAGGCATATCTTAGCTGTTGTCACTTTTTCTTTGATGGTCCATCTGTCAGGTCTTTTACTCTGTACTGATGAAGGGATTAGAGGAGGAAAAAGCCAAGAAGGAATTCGGATGGTTGACTTACAGGATTTGCTAATTAGAGGAAAAACATAGAGTTGTGCCATTTTTTTCTTTTTTTTTTCTGCCAAGAGATGAAAAAAGTCACTTAAGAAAAGTATGTGAAACAACTGATTTGTTAATTTCACACCAAATTAAAGTCTACTATACAAATTTTTTAATGAAGTGTTAGGCTTACTAAATAAAATAAGCAAAATTGGAACATAAAAATGCACATTCATGGTTCTCTAAACAATCAGACAAGGCTACAAGCTGTAACACTGCTTCTAGTTGCTATAATGTTATTCCACCTTCCAGCCATGTTTTATATAAAAAAAAAAGATGATGTTACCAATTAGAGAGAATAAGAAATTGTATTGTTGGGGTTTATTTTATGAGGACAAAAGGCAGAAAGGTACAGTACAGTGTAAGGCAAACGTATGGGTTGATGGTGTTATCATTTCAGTATTGTAATCTTATTTACTTTTTTTGCTATGTATTTTTCATTACATTGAGTCTACTTTTCCTTAAGTCAATAAAAGTTTCAGATTTTTCAGTTCAGCTGTCATACTGTGTCTGAATTGGTATTTAAAAAATCCCAAGAAAAATGTTCACTGCTGGATTGTTTCTGGGTTATTTATCTCTTATTTGTTTTTATTTTTATTTTTTTTAATTGGAAGAACATTGTAAGGTATAGAGCAAATGAGCTGTCTTCTACTTTTTCATACATTTTTCCCTCCCACCCCCAACAGTAAGACAATTAAAGGAAATAACCAATATCACACTAATAGCAACAGTTACAACAAGACTTAAAGCAGCAGTGACACCAAAATTAGTGAAATACTACACACATACAATATACACGTATACGCACTAAATAAAAAGTAAAAGAAAAATCATCAGATATTCAATATGAATATTTTACTGTTTTTTGAAGAAGAAGTGAGAATCTGGTCAAGTATTCTCTTGTTTTCTTTCAATTTTTCGACAAACTATAACATGACTTTTTTTTTTCGACATACTATACTATGATTTTTTTAAGACATGTTATACTATGACTTTTATTTAAAAATTGTGACAAACTACTATGATGATTATTATGATTTTTTTGACATACAATATGACTTATTTTCTCGACATACGGTACTACACTATGGCTTTTTTACGACATACTATATTAGGACTTTTTTTGATATTTTTGAAATACTATATGACTTTTTTCCACATACTATACTATAGTATAGTATAAAAAAAGTCATAGTATAGTATGTCGAAAAAATTAAAAAGTCAGTATGTTGAAAAAGGGATTCGTTTTTGTTGTATAGAAAAAAGTATGGCATACTCTGACTTTTCATGAGTTTTTTTATTTTTTTGTTACTTTTTTATGCCTTACTATGAGTTTTTCATGGCTTTTCATGACATGCTATACTATTACTTTTTATGCCATTTTCATGGCAAACCGTACTATGAGTTTTTTATGTCTCTTTATGACATATTATACTGTGACTTTTTTATGGCATAATTTACTCTGACATTTTTTGTGACACACTATACCAGGGGTTTTCAAGATGACTAAGTGCTAATTTAGGGAGCCAGCATCTGATTGAGGGCCGCATAAAATGCATGCATTTTATGCATGCATGCATTTTATGTCACGTTCAGGGGCTGCACAAAACATATTTCTGAGGTCCTTCACCAGAAGGATCACGCTGATGGTTATTGCCACTACTGTAAGAGTCTACACCACAATTACTAATTACAAAATCTGCCTTTATTAAGAGTAATTTACAACAGTGGTTCCTTCTGATACAGTTTCATTCACACTCATAAGCCCTCCATACAAACAATATCATGTAAACTGAGGCAGAGAGGAAGGCATACATGGAGCATGACAGAAAAGAGAATTTTTACAACAAATTTAAATACTTTTTGAAAGACTGTGTGAGAGGGAGAAATTAAGCTGTACCTGATTGCTGACCTGGTTAAATCCAATAATGTAAAATAAGAATGTAATCTGCAGGCCAAACTGCTTTTTAAAAAAAAAAAAAAAAAACAACACTTTCTCTCACACAACAAGGCAACAAGTTCCTCAGCTGCAAACTTTAGGTTTCAGTTTAAGATTAAACATCTAGAGGCATCTTACAGCAGGCTGAATTGTTGCACTCCCTTAAAAATTATATGAAGAGTTATGTTCTAAAAATCAGATAATGAATTTGAAAATAAAATTATTGCTTACAAATAACTAATGATTATGATTGAATCATTTTTAAGCAATGCGGTCTCTTTCAAAAAGTTTGTTACATCTATTTTTGGAGTTAAACTCTTCATATTATTCCCCCTCTCAGTGCAAAGGAAGGCACAGTTTAAGAAAAATAAACCTCTTTAAGCTTAGCAAAGACATACATGGAATATTGCACTTTGGTTAGCAGGCAGTGCATTTACTGCACATGGTATAACAATTATATATTTAATACATTTTTTTTTTTAATTCAAATTTTAAATCCCCTATCTAACGTCCTTCAAAGAACAACAGTATTTTGCTTTGGCTTCGTCAGTTCCCATCCAGTGTGACTGAATTTACAGTAAAAATACAACAAAAGAAAAACCATACTAGAAACGCTGTGTGAATAACAATGAGTCTTCAATTGTCTGTTAAAATCTCATTCCTAAGTAATCATTTAAAAGAAACAATTAAATTCTGATCTGATCTAGCCTTATCCCCCATTTCAAACAAAGATACAAAATAAGAAGCACATCCTTCATACCAGAGGTGTTTAAAAAAGAGAAAATAGTTAAATTAGCATTTACAGTGATACATCTGGAGAAGGTCGTTCTTTGTCAGTGAAAATAAATAAAAGCAGACTTTAGCTGCTATATGACATGCATCTAACCAAACAGGTCAATGAGCCAAGGAAAACAAAAAAAGGTCAGTAGATTAATAAATTTTGGGTGTGTTTTCGGTCATGATATTTGGAAGACGCCACTGATAATTAAACAAAAAGTGCTTGTGTACTGGCTCACCAGCTTTAAGAAATTATTCTCAACCAAATAATATTTCTTCTTCAATATTTACTCATTAAGACTGATAATTAGTTTGGTATCTTCAGCTCACGGCTACTGTATCCTATTACCCTCATGTTCCACTAGTGAGCAATAAGAAGCGGACTTGAACAGAAAAAGCACATTAAAACACTGTAGGGGAGCGGATGCTATGGAATCGAGTCACGTGAAGCACATGATCACTTTCAAATCCATCAAATACTAAAAAAAAAAAAAAAAAAAAAATTTCACTAAAAAAATTAAAGGAACCTAATGGAGGGATAGGTATGCTGCCATTACAGGCCAAGCAAATTACAACTGAGGCAGCAGGCTATTGCAACGCCTGTGGGTGTACGGGTTGAGTGTGTGGTGGTGGTAACAGTGGCCAGGAGATATTGTGTGATGTCACAGTGGCTGTTTTTATGTGGTGGAAGAGTCCTGGTAAGGCACAAACTTGGAGAGTTTGTTGGGGGAACTTGGGTTTGGGCAATCAGAGCTCGAACCCATCCTGAAGAAAGCCTCTTGCTCCCTTTTCTTCATGTTTAGTTCCTCTTCAAGGGCCTGGGGGGTTGGAGGAGAAGGGTACAAACGATGTATGAGATGGATTACATGGCCAAGCTTACATAGAGGGATGTAAACTTAATTTAAGCTAGTCTAATGCTTACAATAGCCAGGCTAGCTGTTTCCCCCCACTTCCACTCTTTATGCTAAGCTAAGCTAAGCTAAGCTAATCGTCTCCTGGGTCTAGTTCCTTATTTAATGCACAGGTAAGGTTCTCATCCAAGTCTAAGCAAGACAACAAGTGAGCATGTTTCTCAAAATGATGAACTACTCATTTAATCAGTTAACCATTTTTGTTTTAAGATAAGCTGTGTTTTTGGATATGCATGTATAATATACCTGTAAAATAACACAAGACTATCCGGTCACTTTGAGCACTTGAATCATTTTAGTACATTTAGATTTTATGTGAAACATCAACGTAACGAGTGTAGTTTTGTGTGTTAGAGCCATGCATGTAACACATTGTAATATGTACCTTCTTTCTGGGTTTCAGCTGATCCCTCCAGTCCTTCAGCAGCTGGTTCTGTTGTTCATCCAGATATTTGAGCCTCTGAGTCTCGTTCTCAATCAGCAGGTGACATTTTTCATTCTGAAGCACAAAACAAGCTCTTGTTACCTCTCACTCTCTCTCCTCCTCATCTACCTCTCTCCATCTCTACCTCTCTCCTCGTCATCTACCTCTACCTCTACCTCTCTCCATCTCAACCTCTATCTCTACCTCTCTTCTTCCATCTCTCTCCCCCTCATCTACCTCTCTCCCTCCTCTACTTCTCTCCCCCTCCTACCTATATCGCTACCTCTCTCTCTCCCTCATCTACCTTTCTCCCCCTCATCTACCTCTCTCGCCCTCCTCTAACTATATCTCTACCTCTCTCACTACCTCTGTCCCCCTCATCTTCCTCCATCTTAGTCCTCCTCATCTACCTATCTCCCCCTTAACCTCTCTGCCCCCTCATCTACCTCTCTTCCTCCATCTTTCTACCCCTCATCTACCTATATCGCTACCCCTCATTCACCCTCTCTCTCTCTCTCTGCCTCCCCCACGTACCTCCTTCTCTCTCCATCTACCTCTACCCCTCTGACACAAACCCAAAGATCTACAGTGTTAAAGATGAGAACGTTGATTCACCTGTAGCTGCTGCAGCTCTCTGATATTGCTGTCACACTGGCCAATCATCTCTCTCATCTGGCTCTCGTGTTTCTGCTGCTGATGCTGCCTCTCTGCCTTCTGCCGCTTGTCCTCCTGCTGAGAAAACTAGAGACACAAAGGGAGAGCGAGTTACTAAATGCTCAACTTAATGCTGAAACATGGGAGTGAGAAAACCCTCGCTGCCCCCCCTACCTGTTTGATCTTCTCTCTGTCCTCTGATGAGCTGCCGGTTGAGTTGATGCGGAGGCTCTTCTTGAACATGGCCATGCGGGTCTTGGCCTCGCTGCGCTGGATCTTAGGCAGCCGGTTCTTCTCCTGCTGCTGCCGACCTTTCAGAATCTCAATCATTCGCTGATTGTAGCACTGCATCTGTTCCTGCTCCTGTAGTGACACAGAAAATAGACACATTGTCACATTCATATCGTGTGTATGCAGGGAATATTATACATTTATTTGCTACCCAAAGTTGGTGTTGGAATGGTGGGTGTAAACATTTCGTGGCAAAGAAGAGTTGTAAATGAATTGATTTACCGTCCCGTGTTTTTTGAGAAGCTGATGCCTCTGGAGGAAGTACTTGTCTTTCAGCTGCTGCTTCAACAACTGGTGTCTCTCGTAAAGGTTCTTCTCCTCCATGTCCCATATTGTCGCTTCACGCTCTAATCAAAGTGACAGAAGAGATGACTGAGTTACTGAAACGCAATATGTCAACACTGTAACATTCCCGTACCCAGATGCATAAAACTAGGTGTAGATTCATTCAGAAATATGCATTCTCTTCGTGAGATTTATAAAGACACACGTACGACTGATTCTGTTTTATAAATCTCAATAATTGTGGAGCACATGCACAAGCCTCATTTCCACTTGGAACATTTGCCATAAATGGAAGGTGAAACTCCCATAGACTGTATATCAGAAGTAGACGTCGTGACGTCACCCATTGGTTTTAAAGACTCGATTTTGTCCGTTGCCATCTTATTTTTTTTGCAACCAGAAGTGACACGAGAGGATGGAGCTAAGTACAACCAAACGCTGAAGAAGACACTTTCAGGCGACCACAAGTGTTACAGTTAACTTCTATGAACTGACAACAGGCTATTAGAAAGAATGCAAGTTTAAGGCACTTCCGCATTGGCTTCACTTCTCAGACCCGAAAGGTAGCCCACTGGAAATGCCCGGAAAAGTCGTACACATAGGTTTTGTATGAACACATCGTATATACATGTGGCCCCAGGTGTACGCTAAGAACAATGATTCAGATCAAATGCAATGACTGATCAAATGACCCCTGTTGCTCAGCTGTACCTCTGATTAGCTGGTGTTTCCTGTTAAGGCATCCCCTCTCCATCTCTGCAATCTCTCTCTTGTTGCTGGAGATGATTCTGTTCAGCGTTGTGTCCAGGTGGTTCTTCTGAGCTGACAAGAATTTCTCCTCCTAAAACACAGGAAAAAGAGAAAAACATGAATGGAGGGAATGGAGGAATGGCTAAAAAGGAGCTTTATTGTGTTGGCGATATGTTCTCTTTACAGCAGGGTTTCATGAATTTATCGGTATTTAAATTTGTTTAAAACCATTTCAGTTAAGTATGCATGAAAATACAGTGAGCTCAATGACTTACCTCTCTTATCTTATTCACTTGGAAGGAATTCATCATCTGCTTCAAGGATTCTTTACGCTGACTTCTGGGCAGCTTATCAACAGATTGTTTTACCTTAAATACATTAAAAGAAGGCACATTTCAGCAACATGTTTGATACATGATTTAAACATAGGCACCCAAGGAAGTCAGCGTAGTATGCGGAGATGGACAAAAATATAACAAATGTCTTTGTATTCCCTTCCCCCACATCCTTATACCTCCTTTTTCTTGTGCTTTAGCTGATCCTGGAACCTGTGGAGGTCGCGTTCCTGCTCTACTTTGATGCGTTTGGTCTCGTCCTTGAGTCGAACATGGTGGTCTCCCTCCATCTTCTCAATAGTCTGCTTCTGGTTCTTCTCCAGGCTCTCCAGCTCCACATCGTAGTGCTTCTTCTTGGCCTGGGACGCACCGAGAGGAAACAAGCACACTGTAAGCTTCGGTGAAAATAAAAAAACAGCCCTACCGCGTTTTATGTCACACCACCGAAGTGTAGCATTCACATTACATACAGTATAATTGAAGAATATATAACTTTAATCACTAAATAAAAAATTTAAAAAATGTATTTTTACATTTTTGTGTCATTCTACGCTATGCATTTTTATGACATCCTATATTATGATTTTCTTATGACATACTATATTATGAAAATGTATATGGCATACTATACTATATTTTTGTGACTTTTTTATGACATGTTATATTATTTAATTTTTTTATGGATATGACTTTATATGACATTTTTATGGCATACTATATATACTATGACTTTTTTTTTACATTATTATCACTTTTTTAATGCCATTTTTTGTGACGTACTACCATGACTTTTTTATGACATACTATACTATGATATATATACCTTGACAAAATACTTTCACAACCTTCTCATGTACCGGAAAAATCCCAAAAGAAATATATCACAAGTCTGCCCCTCTCCCCTATCTTCCAAAATTAATAAAACAAAATTATAATAAGAAGCTGTGACTCACATTCATCTCCTGGTCAAAACGTCTCTGCATTTGGTCTCTCTGTATTTCCAGTTTGGCGTAGAGACCGGCCTGAGCGCGTTGCTCTTCCTTCTGCAGCAAACGGAGCTCCCGCAACTCCTGACGTCTTAACGCACACAAACACACACGCTATTACTTTTAACGTATGTACAGTACAACTTTAGTTTATGGGTTTAACTACTTCTCAGACAAGCAAACACAGTTAATACTAATATATAAGTTACGTTTGTGTGTGTATATGTGGGTGGAAGCATGAGTGTGTGCATTATGTATTACAAACATATCAATGTGGATGTATATGGGTGTGTGTATGTATTGTATAAATGTTATGGTATTTGTATTTGTTTAAGGGATTGACAAGTTCTCTTGGCCATGACATGTCAATCCCATATGTTATATGTTGTTTCACTGTATGTTGTATATATTATTTGTCTAATAAAGAAATACTGAAGTCAATACCATCACTCTATATTAATTATTTTAAAAGAGGTATATGGGGAGATATCAAAAATGTACCCTTTTCTCTCAACCTCTGTAAGTGTCCTTGTAAAAATTAGCCCCAAGTCTGTTGGTATTACTGTAGTCACACATGCAATGTCATATTCCTACCACTAGATGGCATGATTAATGCACCAAGAACTCCTTACGGCTTCAAAAGGCAGTGCGATGTGCTTTAACACTGTTGTAACCGTACAAATTATTAATTTAAAAAGAACAATTAAGTAATTTACGACAAGAAATGAAATTGTATCTATCATTCTATTTGAACATCTAGACTCCCAACACTAAATACAGCTAACTAAATCTTCCCCCTGATCAAAAACTTACTTCAGAGACATTTCATTTTTCTT
>CAKALG010024474.1:0-13241 GCA_916700815.1 Helicolenus hilgendorfi
TATTTAAGTTATATGTACATATGTTTGCATGCACTCTGCTCATGTTCACATGTTTTTTTTGTTCCTTACTTTCTTTGGTGCAAGGTCTGGTGGGTGGGAGGGGTTGGGAGAAGGATTGACTGTATGGGATATTGGAGAGAAGATTTTCCTGCAGGAAATGGGTATTTGTTGTTTATTTAGTTTGATTGCTCTATTCCACCATGCTCTCAATACTGAACAAATAAGCTAAAAAATAAATAAATAAATGAAAAATAAAAATCTTGGAAAATGTTCTTCTTTTGTGGTTTTAAAGGTAAGTAATAAATAGAAAACAAATTAATGTGAGCCTGTTGTAGAATAAAAGGACCCATTTCTTTAGAAGTTCCACAACATTTCTCTATCAGTGAGATTTATTGACGGAGTTTCCTGTTCATGGTTAAAGTGAGGCTAGGAAGAAAAGACGTCCATGTTGCACATGGATAAGTTTGTACATTTTTTTTTTAAGTGTATTTTCCACTGTCGTCGTCCCCATGAAAACAGATGCAGATAAACAAAGAGGGAACCGTGAGGTCATCTCCCAAACACCTGCATCTGAACCAACATCTGAACAAGACAACAACCTTGGATACAAAGGTACGCTGCCAAAGTGCTAAATGTGATTTGTGCCATTCCGGTCGATCAGGAGCAATAATCTAACATTCCTTTAAAGGGACAGTGTGTAACACTTTGGGGGATCTATTAGCAGAGATTGAATATAATATTCATAACTATATTTTCATTAGTATATAATCACCTGACACTAAGAATTGTTGTGTTTTCGTTGGCTTAGAATGAGCCGTTTGTATCCAAGCGGTTCCTCTTCACAGAGTCCGCCATGTTTCTACAGTAGCGGACAAACCAAACACTGGCTCTAGAGAGAGCCTTTTGCTTTTTTATGTTACCTGAAGGCCACCGTAGTTCTCAGACACGCTTATGAAACGGTGGTAACCTGAGCCTCAGAGTGCAAAACCGTGGTACCGCCAGCCGCCGTCTGACTTCCGTTGCTCCTAAAGTAGTGTTATTATGGTAAGAATGGCCTCTAAGCGAGGCGAACGGCGTTACCACGGTTTTACACTCGGTGGCTCACGTTACCGCAGCCTTTGAAAGGGAGGAGTGAGCAGAGTGAGGTAGTACTCAGCTGGTTGCAAACTGCAACCACACCACTAGATGCCGCCAAATCCTACACACTGTACCTTTAACAAAGCAATGAAGAGCTTTGATCTTATCGCCTCGCTCTCTACACAACATATCTCTATCATTCTTCCATCTCTTGTCATACGCCATGTTGTTGTTACTGCAGCATACAGTATACTTGTGTTAATCCAGAAATACACGTCATTTAGTCTCTTGTTTTTATTCTAATCTTGTCATCAAAATATCAGATCTGTTTTATCCAATTATTTCTGAGCGGCCTATACTTTTGTCTCGGTCTTGTAAAACAGTTTGAAAGAAATGTCTGAAATAAGCCTCGACAAAGCCAGCAGTGAGTTAAGTGGTGCTCCAGATTGTGCTGATTCTGTATTTGTCCTTTGAAAGATACGACGTTGAACCCAATTCCCAGGAAGAGGACTATGTTTCCTTTTGCTGACAAAGACTCTAATACCACTTAATGCCAGTTCAGCAGCTGCAAGACCTCAAGTGCTGTGTCCAAAGCCAACGCAGTTCAATCCCCCTCTCCCTTCGCTTTGACATTTTACGGCGAGGGCTCTGACTTTGGTGATGTATTGGGATAGAACAAAGCTAAACGTTTAGGAGTTCTCTCCCTATGGCCTCTATGGTTTTGGAGGCTGACAAAATAAGACTCGCTGACGCCTGGCGCAAATTTAAGTTAACAAGAAGAAGAAAATGAGATGCTAAAATAATGATGTTTTTGGCCCTTTTATCTTTAATGGGCAGCATAACAAAGTTTTTTTCTTTTGTGGAATCTAAATTGGAGCTCTTACTGGCTTCCATCTGATGTAGTTTATGTGGAGCTAATGGCTGAAAGAGGGATTTTTTATCTGTCTGTTTCCTCTCTCAAGATAAGACGCCTATTTTTTTTTTTTTTTTCATACCTTAAATCTTTTGTGGCCCAACAGGAAAGAAAAAAAAAAGATGACAGTGAGATTGTGAGAAGTTGAAAGGATGTCCAAGTCTTAACGACTGATAAGACCAGCCGGGTAGCTGCCAGTTTGCCAATTTGGAGGGAGATCGAGGAGAGCAGAGGCACGGCTATTGCATCAGCTTTTCTCTCACTGTTTGACGGTGAAACGCCGAAGGCTGTCTCTTATTTTGCTTCGACACTTTGGATGACCCTGAGCAACTATAGTGATGCGCAGTGAGAGGTGCTGCTGACAAATATGCAAAGGCATAAACGAGTGGAGGGAAATGACAGAGCTGTCACGGATAATAGGAAATAGGGAGAGTGGAAAATAAAAGCTAGGATAGGGATAATAATGTAGTGAAAGTCGCTGCCATGTGTTACATACACACATATCCGCACAGCTCATACAGTCCACTTGCTCGTGTAATTAAAATCTGCATTTCACTCCCAATATCAGGTATAGTCTGAATTTTTTCATGGACCAAACACTGACTAATAGAGGACTCGCTGAGGCCAAGTTTGTTGGTCCGCTGAGGATCCAAATTATTTACTCCTTCATAAATATTTTTGGGGATTTGGCTTTGTGCTTTTTTGGAGATATTTTCTCTCTCTGGCTCAGAACCAACTGGAGAGCTACTTTTGGAGTGAAATAAATAAATAAAAATAGGTCTCAGTACTTGGCACCGTCTCCTTGAAACCCTTGCCATTTCATGTGCTGTGTTGCCATGAAGACGCGCTTGTCTTTGTGTCCGTTTTTTTCACCATCTGTTCCTGGAAAATATCAGTGTTGGAGTCTAGATGTTTTGGATTGTGACCAATTGTGAAATGTGCGATAGAACCCACAAGTCGTGCATTTAGCTGTGTGCACTGCACCTGTTGTTATGTTGAGGCAACATGCGCATGAAGCAAGAGCCCCACTGCTGAATCTCTATCCTCTTATTATTTGTGCTTTAGCCCTGCTGTGATGGCAGCTAGTTTATACCTGTCAATGTTATAAAATGAGACTAATCGTACAGTCATTAAATGACCGAGACCATATTGTCCTAAACAGCAGTGATTCTCAAAGTAGGAAGGGGCAAAATAATTTACTATAAATTTTAAAATTGTGCTGTACCAATTAAAAGTGCATTGTCTACAGATGGGGACCATTTGCGCCAATAAAACAAGCTTATTGTGTCCATTACTCCACCAACGTTAGCTTTGAGCCAATAGAAACTCTGATAAGTTCATTATTTTAAAGTTGAAGCACTCACTGAAAGTCAGCTTTAGACTTGTAAATTTAAATATCTGCATTCATCAGTACTATGCTAGTGTTGCAACTGTTCAATTACTGAAAGTTTTTAAGATCAATTACATGAAATTCAGACTATAAATGTTGTCAAGTTGAGTCCAGATGCAATTTTTTAATGAAATCACCCTTTGTTTAAAAGGTATATAAGTGGTATTAACATTCAATAACATTGCAAATTTCCCCGCTGTGGGACTAATAATAGATTTTATTTTATGTTAACATGATTCAAATTGAAATGTGTTTCTGTTCATCACTATGAAACAGATCTGAAGCATTTAGGTTGAAGAGTTTTAGAATAGAAATAGCTCCAATGTGATCTAAGAGTACAAATGTAAGCATAATAGGTGTTACGATTAAGACGGGGTCCTTGGAAAATTCTCTCCCCCAAAAGTTTGAGAGTCCCTGCTCTACAGCTGTTCTATTGCAGTCATTCAGTTTCAGCCCACTGAGCTACCAGAGAGTCATATAATGGGGATAATATTGGAGGAAATAGAAAAATGTAAACAGAAACTGTCTGGTAGGGAAAAGAAACACAATAGCAATGTGCAAACAAAGAATAAAGACTTAATAATAGGGGAAATGGCAAGAAATATAGCAGTACTGTATATACCAGTGCCATTGTGTTGCTGCAGACGTGTTGAATAGGGTATGGGAGAAAAAACAACCTGCGAGAAAGCAAAAGAAAAAGAGAGTGGAAGGTGTTCTTGAATGGGGGAAAAAAAATGGAAAGAATGCTTTATAAAGGCTCGTGGTGAGACAGTAATTTCCCATATTCTACTGGTTGTTTACCGACCGTGATGGCTCAGTTTAGACTGCAGCAGGCACTCCATTCAGCAGAGCCACCCAGTGGTCCACAATGGGCAATTAAAGGATTTGAGGCGAGAGGTCACGGAGAGGGAGGGCTGAGGAAGTCAATTTAGTTCAGTCTAAATGTGACTTTAAAGACCAGAAGCATCACTTCTGTAACGTGTTAGTGAGACAGAGTGATTGAAGTTAGTCTGAATACATAATTATCCTCTCTTTTCTTCTGTTACTAATTATAGTTGGACCTGTAATGGAATTTTTAAGCGTATGCTTTTTATTGTAGATGTGATGCGTGCACTTAACTTGACATATTTTTGTAGTGTCATGCAGCCTGCCTGCTTATTCCACTGGAGGTTCTCAGCATGGCGTGGAAAGAATTTGGGTGTAAACGGAATTTCACTTTAAAGCGGCAGTAGGAAGAATATTTTTGGCATCACTGGGCAAAAATGACATAATAACCTTTCACCATAATTCAAGCGTCCTGAGAGATAACTAGACTTCTGTACCTCATCTCGGCTCTGTTTTCAGGCTTTAGAAAATCTAACCTGTGACGGGAGACTTTGGCCAGTCACAGGTCATTTCAGAGAGAGAGCCTTCCTATTGGCTGTTCATTCAGCAGCCACAGCTGGCAATCCCTCGCAAACTCCAATCAAACGGTCAAACTAGACAGCACTGATCAAATATGAATGAATTTTCTGTTACTGTAATGCCTATTTCTCGCCTCAAATGTTTTCAGAAACGTCTTGTAGTGCACTGTTTAGCTTTAAAATGAGAAAGTGTGCTGCGGCTGGTGGGCGGTGCTTGGTATTTCCTCAACTGATCTCAACATGGCTGCCGAATGACACACTTTTTCATTGTGATTGACAGCTGCTCAGAGACGGCAAGGCTCCAGCTCGGCTCTGATTGGTTGTTTTCCTCCAGTCTGTGAAATCTTGCAGATGCCATTAGGAGCACTGTAGGACACAGAGACACATTCTTTTTTTCAGATGACCTGTCTCATGCACTAAACTGTCAGGATATAGTGACCGTTTCATAAAAATAACTTTTTTTTTATCATATTTGCTCCAATTCTACGCACTGCAGCTTTAAATATCAATATTTAAAAAACAAAAACTAAGCCCATACTGTGCTATTCTGCTACTGTGCTGCAGCCCTGCGGCCAGCAGAGGGAGTGCTGACCTCCTTAGAAAACACAAGACATTTCTGCGGTTCACTAGGTCAGAGATACATACTGTAACTATTAACTTTAAAAGGATTAATCTAAGCTTAATACAAACTGTATTTTTATTTATCACTCAGGCTTTATTCATTCACTCAGTGATTATTACTTCAGCACGTTTCATACCAAGACACAATATGCCAAGCATCACATTTCTAATGCACTTCAAATGCCATTTCATTTCCCAGTGGCGTGTTGAGAGGTCAGAGGGTGGAAATCATCATCGATTTTTGTCATGGAAAGAAGAACCACAATGCTCTCCGGGTGTGGAAGAAGGAACATTTTACTGACTCATTATAGAAATACACAATTTTTTCCCCCATATATGTGCAGCCTGAGCTGGTTTTTGGTTTTAATTAATAAGCACACAGTGAAAGTGCACATAGTCTTGATGGGAAGGTAGAAATAGTATAAATCATTCATTCAAGGTCAAATGTTCACTTTCAACTGTAGACACACTTTAAAATATTAAGTGTACTTTTTGGGTTGGGGGAATTCTGCACCTTCATAAAAAGGCTCTTTTTTAACATATAATGATGGACACTTAAAACAAAAGCGTTTGATTGGTGCAGCCAGTTTGGATCCTATATACTGCAGGTTTTCCAATAAGCTAGAAACAGCTTGAATCATGGGATAATCTTCCGTTGGCTATTAAAACTACATCCACATAGTTTGCAGTCATTTTTAGCCCTGGGTGTTTTTTCTTTTTCTTTTTCTTTTTTCATAAGAGGACGTGCCTTGATGCAAGTGGAGCCTCGTGTTGTGAATGTCTCCTTATGCGGTTAAATGGTGCCTGACTCGCAGGAATCTCCTCCTGCACAACAGAAAAAAGCCTCTGACTGGTGAAAGGGGGGAAACCAAACCAGCACTGAGTGCGCAAAGACGCGCGGCGCCTCATCCAACCAGGAACCAAGGGGGTCAAAAAACTACACGTTTAAACCATTAAAGCAGACTGACTGACTGCAACAGGACGACTCTCTTTTTTTTTGGGGATTCTTGATCTCCATTCAGCCGCGGAAAGCTTCTCCTCCCGACCGAAGTGGAACTAATAGCGTTTATCTGATCACAGATGAATTCCGCCAAGTTCTCTGCGTTTGGAAGTGAGGCGTTCGGGGACAATCCGAGTGGCATTGAGTGGATTACTTCTCGAGTGCCTCCGACTGATCTCAACTTTGATTCAAAATAGAAAAATCCCACTCTCCGGTGGAGCAGTTGTTGAACAGTATTATCTGTGTCATTGCGGAGTTCAGGAACTCTCTCTCTCTCCATCACCGGCTCTGCGGTATAGAAGTTGTGATTTCGATGAAATAGACAGCAAAAGCGCATTCTAACTGGATTCCCACCGTCTCCAGCTGCGCTTGAATGATGCCTGCCTGTCTGACGGGGATTTACTGTCTACTGGCACTTCTACACATTTGTTCAGGTATTATTACAACCACGGCTTTCCTTGTTTCAGTTTCAAGTTTCAAGTTTATTTGTCATATGCATTTAAAAGTATACAGTATACAGTGAAATGCAATGAAATGCATTTTTACCCTAGCTCTCTCTCTCTCAGCCTTTAAAAGCTATAAATAGTACAGTTGATAAATACTACAATAAATAAGACAATACTTGAGAGTAAAATTATAAAACAACCTCCATAAAACAATCCACAGCTCTGCATTCATTTAGTGCTATACTGTTCAGTAGTTCTGTGTTTTCAGGATGGGAAGTTTAAAAAAAGAATAGCATGTGTATATAAAAAAGAATGATTGAAATAGCAATGGTGGGACAGAGAAAGAAGTGATGCATTTGCTAAGTTTGATCCATCATGGCACCCTGCGGGTATTTCAGCCACCTTTCCTCTGTTTAGCCAGCAGCCAGTATCTATCTCTATGTGGCCCCCACTGACCCACACTGCGTCCTGCCTGGTTTGCTGAAAGTGACCCATTTATCTCTCTATGCTCTGCTGCAGCCCAGTGAAACACAAGCAGCTCTTATCACACCGGTGGAAATTAATTGCCACAGTTTAAGTGTCCAAAGAGGGGGGAAAAAAAGAGGTTTATTGTGTGAGAGCAAGCAGGTTGTGTTATGTATATGATAAGAAATGCATGTGTGGAGTCAAACATAGCAGGGTTATCATCATCTTCAGTGCTCAGTGGGTGCATACATTACAGGAGTTGCACAGGTTAATGAGAAGCAGAATGATGACTTCACTTGGGCAGTCCCTTTGCACCAGTCAGACCAGTAAGGATACTTCCAATGGATGGGAAAAAGAAGGCTGCATGCACTGCCATTGTCATGCATGGTAGTAGAGCTGCAGCGATTAATCGATTAGTTGTCAGCTTTTTAATTAATCGACAAATATTTTGATTAATTAGTTTGAGTAATTTTTTTAAGATAAAAAAGGTAGAAATTCTCTGATTCTAGCTTCTTAAAGGTGAATATTTTCTGGTTTATTTACTCCTTTATGACAGTAAGATGAATATTTTTGAGTTGTGGGCAAAACAAGACATTTGAGGATGTCATCTTGGGCTTTGGGAAACACTAATGATAATTTTTCACCATTTTCTGACATTTTATGGATTAAGTATATTGATTAATTGAGAAAATAATCAACTGATTAATCGACAATGAAAATAACCATTAGATGCAGCCCTACATGGTAGATTCACTACTAGATTCTGGAATCAATATTTAAATACATGTTTTTTTTGGGGGGGTTGAGAGTTAGATTCCCATGTACTGTGGTATTTTTAGTTTGCTTTATATTTTTATCTAGTAATGTAAGTGTGCCTACTCCAACACAGCATGACACATGTTAGGGAATTGTCAAACATGATCTGACTGAGACAGAGAAGAAAGCGTTGGATTATACTGTACATGTTGTGTGGTTGCTGTGTTTCTGTTGGAGGGTTCATGGTTCATTCTGGGAAAATGACCAAGCATAATATTGGTATAGCGCTGATATTGCAGGTGAAGGTTGGGGTGCACATCGGCAAGGAAAAGTTTTTGTTGGAGCGCTGACAGCATACTTACTTTCTACTAGACCGTATTGGCTCACACGTTTTTTCTTTAGCCACGATCACAGCTCATATTAGCCACCGTGTTGCAGTCAAGCAGCAGACCTTGCAGGTGTATCCATTGAAGGAGCATCACCTCCTCCACCCAAGGCACACTAATGTTATGCAAAATATAGTAGCAACTGTGGAGTGCTACAGGAATGAGTCCTAAAACCCGGAAATAAGTTAGCATTTTAGCACTTCCGGTTCCCTCATCTGGAAGTAAATGGGTTTTATTTAAATGCCTGAAATAAGGTATGTTGTTAACACAAGCGTTAGAGATTTTAACGTTTTGTTCTACAATATAAAATATGTCAGTAAATATCCCACTTGTGAATTCTGAAGCATTTATGTGTCTTAAAAAAGGCAACATTTGTGAAGATTATCTTGCTAAACAAAACATTTAAGTATCATAAATGTGTGTTTGCCACAGAGCTTATTTTCTGCAATAATACAAAACCAAATGGAAAAATCCCATTGTTTTTTTGTCGAGGGAACCCAGGGCGATGCTAACTTCCTGGTTGGCGAACTAAAGTACGTCATCCCTGCATGGGGCACTCTATATCACATAGACCAATAGGTGGTAGCTTCAGTTCAGATATTAGATAACAACATTTTTACCTTTGCACCTGCTGTGGGACACGAGCTGATTGACAGCAGCACATCAAATAGTGAATAATGACTAAATCTTACCACCGTAAATTTCATTTTCCCTGTTTGAAGCTACTAGCTATTTTCAGGTTAAAGCTTCAGCCTGGTGTAGGAAGCAAACGAAAAAAACATACAAAACTAAAACTTTGTGATGATATTCACCAGTAATCATACACATTTTCAACGCATCTCTTCTTTTAACCACAGGCAAGGGCACATAAGAGATGTTTTTAGAAATTTCAAGAGTCCCTGAAGCTCCCGACTGGCGCCAGTCTTGTTCACTCTGTAAGACAAAGACAGCTGTCAGTAACATTAGCACTGGCCACAGACTGAAAAAAGAACAATATATTTTCAGCACTAGAGCTTTCATAAGTGTCTGTCACTGAGAGATGAGCTTTATTTAGTCCTTTCTTTGACAGTGAAGAGGCCGATTTTTCCAAGGTTTTTTGCTCTAAACCTTCTTGGGTGTGACACCATTCTTTAAAGTCAACATATTATGACTGTTATTTATGTCACATTTTCCAAACCAAACATAATGCACCAAATTTTCTTCCTTGCTTCTGTGACCAGAAGCAGAAGCTGCACAGTATCAACATGTGGATATAATACAGCCATTTACCAATGGTTTTCTTAAATACCGGCGGTGACTCAAAAAAGGAAAAATACTAAGGCTAGCCTGTCCACATCAAGAGCACAACAAAATGTGTATGACACCAATGTTCCAGTTCGTTGTCTCTAAATTTACAAACTGACACACTTGGTAACCACTCAATCCTGAGGAGCGGACATTTGTGCTGTTCTATCCTTTTTAGTAAAGTTCTCTTTTCCTTCAACATGTTGTGAATATATTAATTTGCTTAATCTGACATGAAACTAACCCCATATTTGAAGCTCAAAGAGTATTTATTCAATGCGAGATTTTATAAGGTGTACAGTAAATGTATATGGCAATGGCCATGTTTGAACCAGACTGTTTATATAAGAAGTGGACATAGCTACCGTCCCCCATTGGTTTGTGGGCTGCCATTTTGAAGCCTGAAGTTTGGCATTTTGGCTGTCGCCATCTTGGTTTTTGGCTGTCACCATCTTGGTTTTTAGCCACCAAAAGTGACACGAGAGGGTGGAGCCAAGTACAACCGAGCGCTGAATAAGACGTTTTTAGGCGACCGAAAATGTTAGAATTAACTTTCATGTACTGATAAAACACTGTGAAAGGGTTAAAGTTGTAAGATGAAAACACAACACCCAGAACGGACAATGCAGTGGTAGCCACGCCCTAATGTTGCCTCATGTTTACGATGTTTACTGAGGTCAAATCAAGTGAGAAGTAGGCTCATTTTCTCAAAGACTTCTATACAATCTGACTTCTTTTTGCAACCAGAGGAGTCGCCCCCTGCTGGCTGTTAGAAAGAATGCAAGTTTAAGGCACTTCCGCATTGGCTTCACTTTCTGACCCCAGAGTTGCCCACTGGTTTGAACCTGTGAGTGTGTTCACCACATCCCTATCCCACCATAGATTATATTAGACATGGATTTTTAAACATTATATGTGGGATAGCTGCCAGGTTTACATGCCCTGTCCTTGAAAAGTATGCACACATTACAAATTGCAATCCAAATTATTTCATGTTCTTTCCAGCCTACTTTTGTTTAATGCATACCAACTCATCCACTTGTATGGTATCTTGACTGTAGCATAAAAAATGGTCCATCATTAAAACATCAAGCTCCTAAAGCTGTGCTGTGAAGTGACTGCATCTTAATCAGAACTAAAGGGAAAACCATGGAACTCCCCTTTCGTCGAGAGTTTAATCTCCGCATAATAAATCTGCCCACGGTAATTGGATGATGCATAATAATCTAAATGATGGCCATTAAAAGCATATGCTCGTGTCGAGATGGCTTTGTCCCTTTCATCCCGCGGATCCAAATTATGCCTCCCCAGAGTGACGCCGTTACTTGCCTCGCAATTCTACCTGCTGTGTTTGATGGCCTGTAAACACTGCCTAAAAAGGAACCATGGGAAAATAAAAAGAACGGCTCATCCTGTTAGTCTTTGTTACGATGGTTGTCTCAAATGTGCTTTAGTACAGGATTCGAAAGCTCAGTTAACCCTCTCAGTTCTGCTGGGACTGTTAGGATTAATATCTTCATAGTAGCCGCACTAGCTAAGCTAATAACTAGGCTAATTACTTGAGCAATAAGTGACCAAGGCCCTCCGAGGCTTATTTTACCTTTTATAGACCCCCTCGTATGTGTTATCAGTGGAGAAGTAAGTACAAGAGGTGCTCAGAGACCAGCAGAACACAGCCTAATCCCATCACTGGTGTGTGCAGCAGCCCCATAGGGAGCAGTTTGATTGAGACATGTGGCTGGCCTGCAGGAGTTAGTTGCACACAGGTCAGAGTTCACATGTACCTACTCATGCTGCTTGGGCAACTGACACTCGTGGCTGCAAGAGGTTGACTGTTGTGACCCAAAACACCAGCACAGCACTTGTTACAGAACGCTGGACTTTAAGTAATGATGGCTTGATTGGGTGAAAGCTGGCCCGCTGTGTCATCCCCTAAGCTAACAAGACTCCCTGTAGTCTTTGTGGTGGTGACAGTGATGAGCCGAGTCCCACTGCTAATGAGGACTTCTTCGCTCTGGATGATGGGGCTGATGGGACATCTTTGCGCACCGACGGGAATTCCTTTGTTTGTTCGATGGAATTGTCAAATTCCTCCTTTCCTTCCTTAGAAATAATGCAACTAACAAGCTTCACCGGAGAGCAGTTTGAAAGAGCATCTTCATTAATGTTTATTTCTTGGAACACGCCAACGTGAAGGATAGGAATATGATTTTCTTTTAAAAATCATTCAGGGTGTGGCCCCATTCTGTTTCATTCATGCTGTCTGAGAATCTGCAGAAACTACTCTATTATTTTGAAGAAAGATGCACTGGTTGCTTGCTAATTTAGCAGATGTTCTGTTATTCCTTATTGCTGGCAGTGACTCTGGCACAGCTTTGAATGGCTTTAAGGCTTTTAAGCTATTTTTATTGTTGCCCATCATTGGGATCCATCAAACCTGGTTTTAGGTTTATGTCTGGACTTCTTAAGCAGTTGTTGTGTTTATTAGGGCTGCCATTCGATTAAGATATTTAATCAAGACTAATCGCATTGTTGTCCACAGTGATTAGTGATTAATCGCAAATTAATCGCACATATTTTATGTGTTCAAAATGTACCTTAAAGGGAGATTTGAGTGGACAAATATGCTTGTTTTATGCAAGTATATGTTTATATTTATACTGTTATTGGAAATCAATTAATTAAATGTCCAAAAACCCTCACAGGTACTGCATTTAGCATGACAAATATGTACAAATCATAAGCAAACTCAAATCCAACAGGCAAAAACACTATGACTTGCCCAAACTGCATGTAATTATCAAAAAGTGGGCATGTCTGTAAAGGGGAGACTCGTGGGTACCCAGAGAACCCATTTTCAGGTGAAGGGACCCCTTTGAAAATAGCTATGGCAGTTTTTCCTCGCTAAAATTTAGCAAAAGTTTGGAGCATTATTGAGCCTCCTTCGTGACAAGCTAGTATGTTAATGGATTTCTTAGGTTTTCTAGTTTCACCCTAGCTTTAAAACCGACCCCGCCACAACCTAAAGTTGCGTTAATGCATTAAAGAAAATAGTGACGTTAAAATGAACGCCTTATTATCGCGTTAACTTTGACAGCCCTAGTTTATATTTTGAAAGAGTTGAGTCGTATAAAGACATACAAATCTTAAAGAGGAACTATTTTGCTTTTGTGCTTTTTTGCTTTCCTTTAGTGTGTTATATAGTTTTTTTGTGCATGTAAAAGGTCTGCAAAGTTACAACGGCCACGCTAAAGAGAGTTCTCTCTCCCCCAAATAAGCACTGCTCCTGAACTGCCTTAAACGCCTTGCTTAAGTCCTACCCTTTCTTCCGTAACGTAGTGATGTCACCAAGTAACACATTTGCATAATATCTGCCTAGCTGCTAGTTTGGCACACCCTCAAACAAAGCAAGTTAGAGCGGAGCTTGAGCGGAGTCTGAAGAGTTTGGATCGGTTGACCAATCACAACAGAGTGGGCTGGCTGACCAATCAGAGCAGAGT
>CAKALG010024476.1:0-15535 GCA_916700815.1 Helicolenus hilgendorfi
GCTTGTTTCAAAGGCACAGTTTCTGTACAAGCTGTGTATTTCTCTGTAGATTCAGCGTTTCAATACTTTCACAGTATTTATACAGCACTTTAACCTTCTTTATGATAAATATATAGTCATGAAAATTTCCCTTTTTACAATATGGGACCTTTAAGACATCCGTGTCTTACTTTTATTTAGCAAGAAAAGTTTTTGTCATTCACCATTTGACACTTAAAACCCTAGACGTCACCTGGTTTTGAAGGGGAATTTTACAGCGGTATAACAGTGTTTTCTAAAAACAGCCTTCTGTGGAAGGATCATTTAAATTAGACGGAGCCATAAAAGGAGCCTTGAGGTACACCACAAGAGACAGATGCAGCAGAGAAAGAAATCACTTCTGTCCAAGTCGTTTCATTGCCTGAACCTAACCAAACCATATCGCTGTCACATCATAAAACAGATTTAGTGATCATCATGGATTTGTAAAAGTTTTGGAGGGCACAGTAAAATGATGTTCCCCTGCCGATGGAGGTGTAAGATCATTTTTTATATGTCGTTCTAGAGGGCATGGACAAACAACGTATCTTGGTATTTAATTTGGAAGACTTGTTGGTCTGTCCCACAGTTTAAAGGACCAGTATGTAACAATTAGGGGGATCTATTGGCAGAAATGGATGGTTCATCAACTGAAAATATGAATCGTTGTGTTGTCGTTACCTTAGAATGAGCCGTTTATATCTGCATAGGGAATCGGTCATCTACACAGAGTCCGCTATGTTGCACTGCCACGTTTCTATGGTAGCCGAGAACTTTTCCTGCATGGGCTGCAGTCGATAATGATTCTCGCTCACGCCCGCCGCTCTCTCTCTCTTGCTTCACCACTCACTTCCCACAAACACACACGCTCTACACACTGGCTCTTCGGTTTTCGGCCACAGCAGCTGTAAAATCTAATGCAATCAAATACAACAGCTCAGCTATAAATTCTACATTTTCAAAGACAATAATTATTTGAATTATATAGTTTTTGTTGCCACTGTCAAAGAGGTATTAATTGATCTATATGTTTATTATTGAGGCTATGATTTGCAGTGGTGTTGAAGTATATATGTTTAGCGTGAAAACCACATATCCTGTAGATGAGTAATGCTGTTTGTCTCAGCAGGAATTTGACACCTTACATAATATGATGTTGGGTTTGAGGACAGAGGCGAGCCGACCCCCGCTCTGAGACACCATTTCCTCTAACAGCAGCCTGTCTCCACATTTAGGTTTTTGCTTTCGTACAGCAAACGTACATTGTGGGTGGTCTTTTTTCCAGTTGAACAATTTGCTGAGTTGATTTGTTTTGTGCTGTTTTGTCTCTTTTTGTGGTCGTTCAGGTTATTCAAGCTGTTTGCAAGAGGTCTTCAAGATGACGGCAGCACAAGTGGTGAAGCTGAGATCATGTAAATAGACACAAAAAAATCAATTTAAACAATCAAATCAAGTGATTTTATTTTTACTTTTACTATTTATTGTACTTTGTTTTCAGAGATATTCGTGTATTTTTTTTTTGCAGTTGAGCATCTTCAGTTTGTTAAAATGTGTCACTGAACCAAACCACTTGTTGCTTTTTTTTGTTGGCACGAAAGAGGTCAACTCAACCAGAAAAGATTGTTGTAACTAAACAGGAACAAGCATTAGATGAGGAACAAAAACCACCACGCACACACTCCCACAGGTGTAAAGAGCATCTATTGTAGTAAATGAAGGAGGATATTGTGATAGCTGACATTGTAACATCAAATGCCTTTTTACAAAACAAAACATGGCCAGTACTCCCTCAGATATTGCAGTGTAGAAATATGGAACACCAAAATACATGTTATCAAGAGCTCGTTATTCTTAGAACATTTTAAAAGGAAATCATCACATTGAATTCATGATGTCTAATTATCTTTTGATATGTTTAGATATATTTTCTTTTTTCTTTTTATCTGTACGTTTTTTTAATTCCACTGTTTGATTAGGTTTTTCTGCTAATTTTGTGTGCTTTTTGATGTTGTTTAGCTTTTGTTGTATTTTTAAAATTCATGTTAGTTTAGTTCTTTCTTCCTTTTATGTTATTTTTTTTTTTTTGCTCCTGGGATTGGTGGGAGGGCTTTTGTATAAGCCTCTGGCTTCTTGACCTCTCCTGACACATTTCTTGTTTTTTTTCATTGACTGGATTTTGTGCAGTTTTATGTGTGTCCAAATAAATTTAAAATTAAACTTAAACTTAAAGTGGCAGTAGGGGGTACATTTTTGGCATCATTGTGCAAAAAATCCATAATAACCTTTCAGCATATTGTAATTCAAGTGCTCTGAGAGAAAACTAGACTTCTGCACCTCCTCATGGCTCTGTTTTCAGGCTTTAGAAAATCTAGCCCGTGACGGGAGACTTTGACCAATCACAGGTCATTTCATTGAGAGAGCGTTCCTATGGCTGTGCTCCGGTCATGTGACCAGAACTTGGCGTTCCTTCACCAGATTCCACAATAGCTGCAGCGTCACAAACTTTCTCATATTACAGCTAAACCGTGCACTACAAGATGATTCTGAAAACATTTGAGGCGAGAAATAGGCATTAACGTAACATAATATTGATTCATATTTGATCAGTGCTGCCTAGTTTGACCGTTTGGTCGGAGTTTGCGAGTGATTGACAGCCGGCTCTCATAGACGGCAGCTAAACAGCAGATCCCAGATCAGCTCTTCACTGCTTGTTTTCCTCCGGTCTGTGAAATCTTGCAGATTCCGTTAGGAGCACCGGAGGACACAGAGGCACATGATTTTTGTCAGGTTACCTGTTTCATGAACTACTGTCACGATAAGCAACCATTTTATAAAAATAACTTTTTTAAATCATATTTGCGCCAATCTCGCCTACTTCAGCTTTAAATGTACATGTTTACATTGCACAGGGATTTAAACAATCTTCTGATGTGCTAACAATTTTTCATGTTTTAAATTGTGCTTTTATAAATGTGAACTAATACATTTACATTTAAAGATAAAACTCAACAACTGTGTCAGCCAGCTTGTGGTTTTCACCCACAGCATGTCACACCTATTTTTAGTTTTTCACCATTAGCCTACATATTTCCTGTCATGAATCAAGTGCTCAACGAAAATGATACCACTCTGAAGTGGCAACATAAAACACCAAAAAACACCATATCAACAACCCTTTATCAGATATACTGTATATTGTGGTTACGTTAACTCTAAAACATCTCTTGACTCTCTGTCAGTTTCCCACTTCTTGTTTGATGGTTGAAGCCCTCTTGAGCTGAGTGCAGTTCCTGTTTAAGAAGGTGGAAGTGCAGCATGTCGAGATGCTGTATTCATGCTCTCCAATCTGTATCGACTTTCCCCCGTAGGGGATGTGAAGAAATCCAGCAGCTTTTATCCGGCAGACACCTACAGAAAAACCCACCAATCATCACAGTGTGAGTGAGCATCTACCGCTGAGTTCTCCTCCTGGTTTACAAAGTCAAACCAAGACAGGAGAGGCATTAAATGGATCACTGCTTTTTGAAAATATTGATTTGAGATCATAAAAGCGGCGAGGCGTCACACTGAGAGCAGTTTAGAGTGGAGAAAAATGTGCACAGATCGCCACCTACTGGCACCTCAGACAACAACACCACAGTCAGACAAAATCACAAATCAACTGGATCATCAAGATGTATTCTAAAGAATTAAAACAGGGTTTAAATAATTTAAATTGGAATATGATGCTCCTTGGAGTGAGCCAGAGGAATAATTGTAAACTTTCATGACAGAGTTTAAAAAAAGCTATTATAAATTGATCAATCAAATGTACTTTTAAATTATACAATGACAACTAAACAATAGCAAAGTTAAATAAATAACTTAAAAAATTGGTAAATTGTTCTTATTCTTTCTTAATATGATGAGTAAATAATTTAATTTCAAAGTGGAATCAGAACCATGAATTTGGATTTAAGTTTTACTTTTTTATTCCATTTACTCGCCATTTTCCATTTCATTTTCTTCTAACCTCATTTAAAGACCTCATTTTTTTTTAATTAGCATATATCAATTAACAGCCTTCTTATTGTTGGAAGACAAATTTCACAATTCATTTGTCTGCTGCTTTAACAAATTCAAAGCTCTGATTGGTCTGAGCACACACGCTGGCCCAACAGACTGGATGTTGCTGGTCTGTCGGTTGGACACTTTATATTAGCTGCTTTTAAATGTATCAATTTATTAATTGATTATTAAATATAACCAATCAATTAAGATATTTAATCGAGATTAATCGCATGATTGTCCATATGCCCATAGAATTAATCACACATTTTTTATCTGTTCAAAATATAATCAATAAATAAATCAAATAAATAATAAACAAGGTCTAATTATTCTTAATTACAAACATTCTGATCAATCAGGAATATATTAATATATTAAATATTAATAGCTATTTACAGACTGTGTGGGCTAAACCACACTAGAAGCCTGATTCTCTTTTACAATAATTTAATACATGTTTACAATCAGAAAACTCATTAAAATATAAAACGTAATGTCTTTGCTCGCGAACCAGGGTGCAAACACAGACATACAAAACATAGTCACAGACTCAGATGACATACAGTGGAATAAACACAGCGAACAAAGTGAAATAGAGCAGCAGAATAAAAAGTGGATGACATGATGATTAGTAGAATAAAAGCAGTGTAAAAGCAATCAGGTAATAAAATAACTATAAAAAACAATGAATCTCCATTAATTCTACCTAGTATAATTACATAAATAAATAGATAAATAAATAAATAGATAGATAAATAAATAAATAGAAGTGACAGTGCATAGTAGACCTGAAATGTCTGTTTCATGTCCAGCATGAGAGGTGGGGATGTAGGGGTCACGGATAGGAGAGGGTGGTGAGGAGGTTGTGGTGGGGGATGAAGTGATTATGTGATGAATAGTAGCCGGGTGTTCAGAGATCTGACAGCTTGGGAGAAGAAGCTGTTGCAGAACCTAGCAGTGGTGGTTCTGATGCTGCGAAACCTCCTGTCTGTGTGAGGAGTATGAGGGGTCCTTCACAATGGTAGAGGCTCTGCTTACACAGCGCCTCTGGAAGATGTCCTAGATGGAGGGGAGAGAGATTTGAAACAGTGGGTTGCAACTACCGTGGAGCTTCCACACCAGTCACTGTTTATGCAAACACACATAAGCATATAGCACAGGCCTTCATCACATGGTCATATGACATTACGATTTTGCATTATTTTTTTCAACTTTGCGTAGCTTTCTCTTTTTTCACCATACATGTGTTGCATCGATGATCTATTTGCATGTGTTATCTTAATTTGCATTGTGTTAAGCTCAGGGCCAACGTATAATTGCCAATTTGGTATGAGGACATGTTGACTTGTGCCAGCCTGCTCCTCAAGGTTTAGGTAAAGAAACTGTCAACACATAAATCAGGTCTGACTGGTGGATCCATAGTTGGGTGTTTAGCTTGGTTTTACAAGGTTTCGGTACACACCTAAATACAGTACAAGAAGCTTCCAAGCCTAGACAAGTCTGTAGCAGGCAACATTTTGGCCTTTGTCGTGGCTCAAAAACTAAAGAAAACATGCGAGGCGTGAATGCATACAGAAAGCATTGAGATGGGAATGCAATCGAATCAGCTAGTCCACATCTATCTGGTCTCTTTGTGATCAGATCTCAGCCTCAGTGTAAACGTAACCTGTACATCAGGACCCCCTTGTTAAGAAAAGCATCCTCCCGACATTTTAATAACAGGGGTAAATGCAAACACACATCGGATCCAGATAATGTATCCAGACACAGATCGCATGTTAACCCTCTGAGACCCACAATACACCCGTTTTTGTCTTTTTTGGGGGGTACAGGTTTTTTTTAGGGGGAGATAGCAGGTCAACAGTAGTTGTCTTATAGAAGTGGTGTTACTAAAAATGACCAATAATCCCTCCAAAATACCACATTAAGACACCAAGACCTTGAGGAACACCATAGAAAAAGCCATCCTGGGATTTGGTATAAAGAACTTTTGACATATTGAGATTTCTGCAAGAATTGCATTTTTCGGCAATTGAATGACGAGCACTTCTGTTATGGAAACTGCTCAGAAACCCCCTTATTGTCAATCTACATAGTAAAGCCATCCATCCTTTGAATGCTCTAGGTCTCTAGTTTGAGGCTGTAACGTTTCACCACAGGTTTGTGGGTAGTGAAATATTTGCAGATCATGGTACATATTTGTGGAATTTCTTCTGTGGGTTGCAACTATTAAAGACCAATAAAAACTTCCATACTCTAGCCACCGCTAGAATAGCAACTTTGCCCAGGCTTTCACCATCTGAAGGGACCGAATCTGTATTTCTAGAACAGCCAATTGGAAAAATCATGTGTGTCTGTGTCCTCCAGTGTCCTCTGGTGCTCCTAATGGCAGTGAAAGATTTCACAGACCGGAGGAGAACAACCAATCAGAGCCGAGCTGGAGCCTTGCCATCTCTGAGCAGCTGTCAATCACTCGTGAACTCCGATCAAACGGTCAAACTACGCAACGCTGATCAAATATGAATCAATATTCTATTACTGTAACTATTTCTCACCTCAAATGTTTTCAAAAACATCTTGTAGTGTACTGTTTAGTTGTAAAATGAGAAAGTTTTTGACCCGGCAGCCATGTTGAGATCTGGTGAGGAAATACCAAGCACCGCCCAACAGCCGGAGAAAACTTTCTAGGCATTACAGTAACAGATTATTGATACATACATGTGTTTTTTCAGCGCTGCCTAGTTTAACCGTTTGATTGGAGTTGGCGAGTGATTGACAGCTGCCTCCGTTGAATGAACAGCCAATAGGAACGCTCTCTCTCTGAAATGACCTGTGATTGGCCAAAGTGTCCCGTCACTGGCTAGATTTTCTAAAGCCTGAAAACAGAGCCATGAGGAGGTGCAGAAGTCTAGTTTTCTCTCAGAGCACTTGAATCACAATATGCTGAAAGGTTATTGTGGAAGTTTTGCCCAATGATGCCAAAAAATATTCTGCCTACTGCTGCTTTAAGTGGTGTGATAATAACTTGTCAACCTTTCTTCATTCTTCTTCTGCATGACAAGCTAAAAAAAACTGCTCCGAGGAACGAGGAAGAGGAGCTTATCGACAGTAGGTTATCGTCCATCAGTCATTGACGCTCTGGCTGACTTCACGTCTCATTTTACAGCTAAACAGCACACTACAAGATGTTTCTGAAAACATTTTATGTGATAAATAGGCATTACAGTGACAGAATATTGATTCATATTTCTATATTTCTATATTATTCAGCGCTGCCTAGTTTGACCATTTTGATCAGGTGAAAGTCCTGTGTTTGGTTGTGAGGTCACAGTGAACAGTAACATGAATGAAAACCTGCCATCACTCCAACACTCCTCCTCCAAGCCATCTGACACCACCCTGCGAGGAGTTAAACTGTACCGAGGCGTGTAGTTAATATTCTCTGAACTCCAACTGAGGCTTCAAAGTGCGTCCCAACTGGCTCCTCTCACCCAGTCCGGAGCTCCTTCTCCTCTAAACTTGAGCAACGCTTTATTCCCTCCAGAGATGAAACTATCTGTTGTGTCCAAGAAGCTGTGGTGCATCCACAAGCCTCTGATCCTCCTGCTCACTCCACTGGTGTTCCTGCCCTTACTCTTTACTCTACCGGAGAAGGTGAGTGACTTTGTCATGAATAATTAATTTAGTAATCACAGATTCAGTGGTGGAAGATGTACTCGGATCCTTTATTTAAATAAAAGTAAAAAAAAGTCTAAAATACTCCATTACAAGTAAAAGTCCTAAATTCAAAACATTACTCAAGTAAAAGTACAGAAGTAGGTCATTATATCATATCATTATAGTGTTTATTTGACTATATTTTGTTTAATCAACATTTTATCGTCATCTCTTTTATTCTATTTTATTAAAATTTCATTATTTTAATACAATCTGCTTATTTTCTGTAGTCTCATAATTTTTATTTATTTATTTTTATTGTTATTTTTATTTCCTTGTATTTTATTTATCTTTTATTATCTTAAACACATCTTATTGTTTTGTTATTCAATGTACTTTTATATTGGTTGTTTTGGTGTGCATTAGTCTCTAAATCCATTTTTAACATTCTACATTTTTGTCAATGGTCTGTACAGCACTTTGAATTGCATTTGACTTGTTTGCTATATAAATAAAGTTTGATTGATTGATTGATATTAAAAGCAAAATAAAAGTAGGCCTAGGCTACTCAAATGCAGAATGGCGCCTTTTAAAGTGTATATTATTATAAAATATGATATTATTCTGTTTTTATTGTGTTTCATCACTAACAAATAGGCTACATATAAGAGCATTTTAATTTGAGATATTTTGTATACTGAGTAGTAGCCTGCTGCATCACATCATATATCTTAGAAGTGCATGCTTCTTTATGCATGTCAAATAGGTGTAATGGAGTAAAAAGTACACTATTTCCCTCTGAATTGTAGTGGAGTATGAAGTAGCTTCAAATAGAAACACTCAAGTAAAGTACAAGTAACTATGTTAGTTGTAGCACTAGTCTCAATTAGAACAACCTAAATCTAAAAAGATGTATTATATTAAATAGTTTGTTTATATTAAACCAGCCATTATAATTTGATATTCATGCCACACATTTCACACACTATTCTTTATGCATTTTATTTTACTCACAGTAGTCATGTAAAATGGGTCGGATAAGTTTTGAGCATCACTTAAAGCGTCATTTAAAATTTTGTGTGTATGTGTTTTGACTCTGTCAAATAAAAAAGTTCAAATTAAAAAAAAAAAAAAGATTTTTGTGGAAAAAGTCATTTTAGGTAATTGGGCCACGAATTTCAGCTAAAATGGGTCACATACAAAAAACTTTACACAGAAGTTCCACAGAAATGAAGGCTGCAAAACAGGTTCAATCTGTTTTTTTAATGATGCTTTGCGGACAGCATTTGAAGGGAACGCAGGACAAGACCTAACAATACCTGACTCGATGAGATGTTAAGACCTGTAGCTACCGGAAATGTAAATTTTTTTTGGTGTTTTGATTTATGGTTTGGTGATTTGAGTTTTTGTCAAAGATTATGTAATTTTCCCCGGGCACCTCACAGCAGCACAATGCTCCTAAATGCTTAGGATGGGTTAAATGCTGAGGTCAAATGTCATGAATGTACCTGTATGTATATGATCATTCTAATAAGGCTTACGTTTATGACAAATGTTTGGCACACAAGCATGCACCTAAACACACAGCTACATGATCAGTTGTTTTTTAAATGCATTATTCAATGGAATATTTGTTCAACTTTTTATTGCATGAAATGTATTTATGGTGTTGTTACTATGGCACACCAAAGACAATAGTTAGTGTTTACTGTTAAAATTTAAAATATTTCAGATGAAATTCCTCCTCCCTCTTTTTTTTAATATTGGCCCATTTTACCTGAACATTGTGTCGTAGCTCAAGCGGGAACCTGCTGATACTCTAAATCTCATAATTCCAAAACAATTATACTTTTTCACATTTTTTTAAGAAATAAATATGTAAGAGACCAATGCTAATTTTAAAAAATATATATCATTAGATCTCATGCATAGCTTTTTTGATGGTCCTTTAAATCATTTACCAAAAGTGGCCCGCTTACCTGACTCCACCCTATAATCCATCACCTGTGAAACACAGTCGTGTTCTTGTTGTTGGCTGAACATTAACAACCACGTTGCTTATCTTTTAGGAGGGAAAATGTCTTTATGTGGTGCTGCTGATGGCTATGTTTTGGTGCACAGAGACCCTTCCTCTGGCCGTCACTGCGATGCTTCCGGTCTGCCTCTTTCCAACACTGGGAATTCTTCCATCCAAAACAGTCTGCCCTCAGTACTTCCTCGAAACCAATTTCCTCTTTCTCAGTGGTCTTGTGCTGGCGTCGTCCATTGAAGAGTGGGGCCTGCATCGCAGAATCGCCCTGAAGGTCCTCACTATTGTCGGAGTAAAGCCAGCCTGGTGAGAAAACTTTACAGGAAAGACATTTATAGGATGGTGGTATTCTATATTTGTCTTATTTCAACAGATCTCGTGAAAAGAACAAAACCAACAATGAATTGATCTAACAAGTATTGCCTGTTGTGGTGGCAGTTTCTGTTCAAACAAGACACAAGTTCAAACTGACTCTTCCAAGTCAGCAGCCATGATCATGATTAATGTAACTGATTGAATTATTTTCCTAGGCTCATACTGGGAATGATGCTGACCTCGTCCTTCCTGTCCATGTGGCTCAGCAACACCGCCACCACCGCCATGATGCTCCCTATTGCTAACGCCATCCTGGAGAGTCTGTTTGGAGACCTGGAAACCCTGAAAAAGAAGTGCAAGTCCACAGAGGATCCTGAGAATGATATGATAAATGGTACGTTGTATGGCATTTACCTGACTGGATGGATGACTGTTACCTTGAAGCTGCTCGAATCAATATTTTTATTTTAACATGGCTGAAATTTCCCTCAGTGCTACTTTTGGCTCATCTTTTTGTTTTTTTCGCCCACAACTTTACTGTTTTGTTTCACTCTCACTGCTCTCTTAAATCTTTCAGCAGCAACAGGCAGCCAAAAGGCTCTTATAAACCCACTATAAACTACCTGCACAGCACCAAACAGACAGACAGACAAAGTTAGCGACTTGCTGGTGAACATAGTGGAGCATTTAGCAGCTAAATAGGCAGATATTTTGTTCAGGAGTTGGTGGAAACCAAAAACAGAGCTACAAGAAAGAGAATATTTTAATTTACACTCATCAAGTGGCCAGAATCATGACTCCAAATAAATCATAATATTGTTGCATAATCACTGGATGTGTAAATAAGCAGTTAGCAAGGAAAATGTACTTTATAAGGTCATGTAAATGTTACATGTTTATAGCATTTTCCACTGCCCCCAAGATGACAAAAAAATGAATGCCAGTTTAATTTAGTTGTCAAAAGGTGTCCGTACCAAAATGTGCAGTGAAGATGGTTGTGCTATTTTAAACTTGCCCTGAATATGTAACCTAACATGTGAACTTTGTACAGTTTTTCCAATACACCGAGTCCTCGGATCGGATACAAAGTTAGTCAATATTCAAGTGGTGAGTAATTAAGAATGCTGGATGAACACACGCACACAAAGATAATACAAACTCTTTGTTTCATTTTCTTTCAGGTCAGTCTCCTGTAAAGTTGCATTCACTGCCCTCAGGGCCCTTGGAAAAACAAATGCTGTCAATAGACGGGTAAGAAAAACACTGAGATTATTTGCCACAATCTTGTGCATCCTTCAATATTTAACTCTAATGGTGTTTGGATGGTGTTTTTTAAAGGGAGTTCGACATTTTTGGGAAATATGCTTAGTAAGGCTGCCACAAATTCGTTTTAACGCCACTAATTTCTTTAACGCATTTTTGCAACATGCGATATTTAGGTTGTAGCGGGCTCAGTTTTAAAGCTAAAACGAGTGATGATACTGGTATCATATGAAATTAGAAAAAACCTAAGGAACCCATTGGTACCAACCATGTCATGCTAGCTTTTTGCAAAGCAGGCTAAATAACGCAATGAAGTTATGCTAAATTTTGGTGAGGAAAAATTGGCATGGCCATTTTCAAAGGGGTCCCTTGACCTTGAGCCGTTGTTGACTGTTCGGCTTGAGTTTGAGAACATTTTTGTGCTTAATGCGGTACCTGTGAGGGTTTCTGGACAATATTTGTCATTGTTTTGTGTTGTTAATTGATTTCCAGTCATACCATATATACATACATTTGCATAAAGCAAGCATATTTGCCCAATCATGTTGATAAGAGTATTAAATATTTGACAAATCTCCCCTTTTGAACAGATAAAAAATGTGCAATTAATTTGTGATTAATCGTGATTAACTATAGACCATCATGCGATTAACCATGATTAAATATTTTAATCGATTCACAGCCCTAATGCTTATGTGTTTTCCTACCAAGCGTTAGATTAGAAGATCAATACCGCTGTATGTCTCTATGATAAATATGAAGCCAGGAGACTTAGCATAAAAGCTAGAAACAAGGGAAACAGCTCGGCTGATAGTGGTATCAATCTTCTCATCTAACTCTCAGCAAGAAAAAAGCATATTTCCAAAAAAGATTTTTTCTGGTTAACACAAACTCATATTAAACTCTTGATGAAAATAATCTGGTGGAGTTCATGTACTTGTCCACAGTTCATTTAAAGTAATCACGTCTCTTAAAACTTGATAAGGACGGATGGTACTGAGCAGGGCGACATGAGGTCGGCTGAGGAGATCCAATCGGAGGCGGAGTACCAGCTGAAGGTGTGGAAAGGATTCTTGATCTGTATTCCTTATGCAGCCAGTATCGGAGGGACCGCCACGCTGACAGGCACCGCGCCCAACCTCATCCTGATTGGACAGCTGAAAAGGTTATTTTGTTTCACATTTTATACGGTGACAACTTTGCATCATTAAAAAACAATACTTTTACAGCAGTTTGACGATGATTTCTTTGTATTACAGCTACTATCCAGACTGCGACCTCATCAATTTTGGCTCTTGGTTCGCATTCGCTTTCCCGCTCATGGTTCTCTTCTTGTTTTTATCATGGATTTGGATCGCGTTTCTCTACGGGGGAATAAATACGCGGTAATATGGTGTCAGACATTTGGTTATTGCAGATTTAGAAACTTTAAACAATCATGTTAAAATAATATTTGAACTGATATCCCATTTTTAGCCAACACAATAAATACTAAATGTCATGATGTTTTTTTTCATATGAGGGAAAACGTTGTTAATTATACAGTCAAAATTATAATTTTTCTTCATAAATATGGAGAAATGTTCTTTCTCATTTGCTTTTCTTGAAATATTTATTCTTTGCAGATTGTGTTTGACGAAACAAGACCAGAGAGCTGAGGCAGAGGCCAGAGCGAAAGATCTAATAAATGACGATTACAGAAAACTAGGGCCCATAAAGTGAGGACTCGTGTATGTCTTCAAATCTCAATGCAGGGTGAATGAGTGCATTTTTATTTATCACAGAGCCTTTTTACTGATACATGCTCACTTTCAGTTTTGCAGAGGGAGCGATTTCTTTCTTTTTCGTATTGTTTGCTGTTCTGCTGTTCACAAGAGATCCCAAATTTATCACTGGCTGGTCTGTGCTTTTTAAAAAGGGGTAAGAAAGGCACATTTGAAAGTAGTTTGCTTGTTATGATATCATTTCTTGTTTGGAAATGACCACAGCATCTATGTATTGAGACGACTGCTTATTATCTTCTACCTCTGTTAATGATCCTCTCCTCATTGTCCTGCAGGTACGTCTCAGATGCCGTCACTGGTGTGATCATTGTGTCCATATTGTTCTTCTTCCCCTCGCAGAAACCTTCTCTGAGCTGGTGGTTTGACCCTCAAGGTCAGTGAGCTCTTTAACAACACATCCTAATAATTTACCAGACATAGTACTCTGATTTCAGTTATTTACTGACAGTGATAATATGATTTAAGTTATTGTATAAATAACAAATGGTTTGTGGCGTTGCATCAGGACGAGTCAGAAATTAATATCGATTTGTGAAAGATTCAAATACATTTAGTCCGTGTCTCTGGCACAACTATTGCAAATACTGAAAATCAGCTGAGGAATGTTAATATTGTAGATTAGAGAGTCTGAGTAAATGTCCTATCTGGAGCTGAAACTGTAGTTTCTCTGTTTCTGTGATTATAATAATCTCTCAAAACTATGTTGTCACACTGGTTTTTGTTTGGGTGACCTTGTGTACAAAATGTACGCACGTGTTTTGCCTGTGCTGGAGACACGTGTGTGCGAGTGCGAGTGCCAGTGCGAGTGTGTATGTTATGTTCAGCTGGTCAAATAAACCACTGGATGCAAGCAAAAAAAAGCAAACCCGGGGCTTATTTGTCCTTCTCAATGTAGGTCAATTTTTTTGAATAGAGGAGAATGTAACTTTATTTTCAACCAGAGTGGAAATCTCACCAAAACATAAAAATCAAAACATGAAGGGTATATTACTGTGAAATGCATCCACTTTATGCGCAGGAAGTAAGCAAGACATTGTTTATTCTGTTCATACAGTCGTGAACTACCAATTTAAAAGTTTAATTGAACTACATGAATGTCATATTGCATCAGCAGACAGCAGATATGTTGTAGGAAACACTGTGCTTTTAATAGATACATATATCAACATGTTGAATTGATTGTTTGCCTCCATATTTTTCCTCAGCATCAAACACTCCTTATGTCCCTCTGCTAACATGGAAGAAAGCTCAGGACTCTGTTCCCTGGAATATCATTCTGTTGCTTGGAGGCGGCTTCGCTATGGCTAAAGCTTGTGAGGTAAACACGTTGGCACTGTAATTAGTCATTAAATGTACATAACTTACATAAGGAGGTGTGTGTACATAATCGTTTTAATGCCACTAATTTCTTTAACACATTAACGCAACTTTCAGTTTTAAAGCTAAAATAAAGATAGAGTAAATATACTGCTATCATATTAAAATAGAAACCCTGAGGAATCCATTGGTACCATCCATGTCATACTTACGTGTCACAAAGGAGCCTAAATAATGCTCCAAACTTGCACTAAATTTTGGTGAGGAAACTGGCATGGCCATATTCAAAGGGGTCCCTTGACCTCTGACCTCAAGATATGTGAATGTAAATGGGTTCTATGGATACCCACGAGTCTCCCCTGTACAGACATGCCCACTTTATGATAATCACATGCAGTTTGGGGCAAGTCATAGTCAAGTCAGCACACTGACACACTGACAGCTGTTGTTGCCTGTTGGGTTTGAGTTTGCCATGTTATGATTTGAGCATATTTTTATGCTAAATGCAGTACCTGTGAGGGTTTCTGGACAATATTTGTCTTTGTTTTGTGTTGTTAATTGATTTCCAATAATACATATATACATATATTTGCATAAAGCAAGCATATTTTCCCACTCCCATGTTGATAAGAGTATTAGATACTTGACAAATATACCTTTAAGGTACATTTTGAACAGATAAAAAATGTACGATTAATCGCAATTAACTATGAACAATCAAGTCCATTATATGCAGCGATTAAATATTATAATAAAATGACAGCCCTAACATAGCCCTATATATATATATACAGTATAACTCTAGGCAAGAAAGTGAATAAGCGTCCAAAAAAGTTGAACTATTCCTTTAAGATTTAGTTTAGTTTCCTTCCAGCTCAATGCAGGATTACTGACTCTAGACTCTAGTGAAAGTTTACATGTCATAAGTCAGCGTAATAAATGTGTCTCTCCTCTCTCCTGTTGGCTCTGTGCTGTTCTGCTCTGTTTGGTTCCGTTCTCTATTTTTGCTTTATTATGTTGGGATTTGATCTTTGACCTTTGACCCCGATCTTGTGGCGTTTGGCAGGAGTCTGGACTCGCCTCCTGGATCGGAGGCCACCTC
>CAKALG010024482.1:0-19471 GCA_916700815.1 Helicolenus hilgendorfi
TTATTGAGGTTTCATTTCTCTGCCTCTGCGTTTTTGTGCTTCTCCTGTCTTCTTGTTATTGTATTTTGTATCTCCAGGCTCTTCCTCCCTGTCTGAGCCCATGGTTACCTTTTATCTTAGATACTGTATTTGTCTTTAAGTAGCCCTCTCTGCTTGGTACTGATCCACGGGAGCTACTGTGTGCCTTTACAACCTCCTTTAAAGAGTGCCAGATTATCTTGCTGATGTGTCTGGAGTTTGTCTCTATAGCCAAAGAAATGAGGATCAAGCTTTCACTGACTTTACTGGCACTCTGTGTTTAGGCTGAGGTGAAGTATTGGTGCTGCTTCGAACCAAATAGCTTTTGATCTGTTTATTTCGCTCCACCTCCTCCAAGGATCCCCGTCTGATGTACGACCTGACTCGTAAATTTCATCTGAATCTAATTTGTGATGTGAAAGGTAAAACTGTTGGTGCATTAGGAACCACTTGATCCGGTGTAACTGAATTACCAGCATCACAGCACTGACGGTAGCTCGCCACGAGTCAGAAACAGCAGAGGCAACAGTTTGTGATATGGATGCAGTCGGTTCATGAGATTCATAGTTGCCTCTCTGTTTGCAATTCATTACATCATACAGTATATAGAGGAATCAGTAATTCATTTTAAATTAAATGCATTGATGCAAGAAACCCAGTATCTGGATGCAGCCCCTGTTCGGATGTAGCTGTTTTATTACCAGTGTGATTTCTAGTACTAGTACCACTAGTAAAAAATTGGGAATGAGAAGTTGTCAAATGGCCACTGAAGGCTTCTTTCTCGACAATTTCCATTATATTTGAGATATCTCAAGGATATAGGGATGCAAACAACTCTCTTTTCGGCGAATGCCGCTTTTTTCACGTCAGTTTGGGTGGCAGTAACGTGACGATTGCTCAGTAAGCATTAAAAAGTCCTCTGAAAGCGCTGCATTTCCATATACGCCATGTTTATGGGCGTAATGAATGAACAAATTCATTAATTATCTTTATTTACATTGCGCTTTTAGAAGTTTTAGATGTGATTTGAGTGAAGTGATTCACATGTTTTTGTTATTTTAGTTATTTTTGGCACATGTTTATTTTATAAATTAATTTAAATCCAATACATAGGCTAGATAAAACATGGGATTAAAAACGTGTTCCCCTTAAAATAACCTTGTTTATTTTCGCAGAATAAGAGTGCATTCATGTTTCTAGTAAAACAATACATAAACCATCATTGTGGCATCTCTTGATAAACCTTACTGTGAAGATATCAATAAATAAATATTAAATAAGGTCTAATGATTCTTAATTACCAAAGTCAGGAAAAGTTGTGGTTTTAAATATTAAGAGCTATTTACAGACTGTGTGGGCTAAAACGCACAAGAAGCTTTATTCTTCCTTCACAATAATTCACTACATGTTTGTAATCAGGTAGGCAAACTCATTAAAATATGCAATAATTAAGATCAATGTACAGTATATGATGGAATAGAGGCATTAAAATGTGCCAGACGAACCAAATTTGGGCTTTTACAGCCAAAACCTTATCTCCAGGGGAGCATGCCCCCAGACCCCACTTGCTGGCTGCTGTTTCCCACTGGGTGGCTACTCTATATCCTTGTGGAATTTCCAATTTATTCAAGCATATAGCCTTAGTCACATGGGTATATGACACGGGCACATTTTTGCCCCGACTTTCGGTAGCTGTCTCTTTTTTTTTTCTTTTTTTTTTTACATACATGTGTTTCCATCCCTGGGTAATGGACATGTGTTGCATTCAATATCAGAGTTAATTGTGAAGTGTAACACATTTGTTTTGTTTTTTATTTTAATTAGAGCTATTGAAGTAGTGCTTTTTTAACTTAATTTATCAAAAGAAAATGTTGGGAAAGACAATATGAAAGCACTGAAAAATAATTTACTTGTTCGGAATTTGTGTGAGGCCACTACATAAATGCAACCATCAGCAATGATAGAAGTTGTGCAATACTTTGGTCAGAGTGTAGTCCGCTACATGAGGCCCTTTTCAGAGGAGGTGAGGAGATAATCAAGGGCACTTCAGACTTTACACTGGAAATAATGTCAGTTTAGTAAATTGCGGGACTGAATTGCCAGTCAGTCTGCTGCCCTGTAGCTAAATGGATTATCACCACTTGACTCAAAGATTTAACTTTTTAAACCCTCTTTCTAAAACCCCCTTTAAAGTTTTGGTCCTTTTTTTTATTTGGAATGTGAAGCTTCTATTTGCCAGCGATGGTTCTTTTCCGTGCTTCGGGCCACTGGGACCTCATTAAACAAACTCTGGACTGGCTTAATTAATCTCATTAGGAGACTTAAAAGCTTTTGGAGGGAAGCTAAAGTACAGAGAGCTTGGAGCAGCGGGCTGAAACAGCACTGTGCAAAAGTACCATGCCATGCTATATTGGCAAGCATTTTTTTCAGAGGATAAACAAACTAAAGGCTGAAAATATGAACAATGTTGACCTAAATACCACACTCAGTCCCCCCCCTCTCTACCATCATTTCATCCCAATTGGCTTTTTTGCTGTGTGCATTTCCAAGCGTAGCAATTGGAATTGCAATTGTTTCTAAGCTTGAATCTCTTGTTCGCAGACAAAGGATTGTTGTCTAGGATTGGTGGTGAAATGATAGATCAGATTAGGCTTTTCCGAAAGGAAAATTCTGTTGTTTTACAACATAGTTCCTATTTTTGTAGCTTTTGCTGTCATAAACATTTTTCTCACCAGCTTAATCGCTGAGATATGCGTTTGCTGACACAGCTATACAATGGAGTCCAAGGCATCACTAACACATGCATTCAGACAGATGTTAAACAAGTCCAAGAAAAGGTTTAGAGATGGATGTTTTAGATTAACGAGGTTAAGCTTGTTTCAATTGTACAATAGCTTGTAGTTGCGATGCCCTTAGGTATCTGTAGTCTTTCCCAGAAAGATCCACATCCAATCCCATGGCTGCTAGTAGACTAATAGACTGCTTTAGTGTCGGTGCCATTATGGGTCCCATTATCTTCCGTTTGAGAGAGCCTGGCTTGTAATAGCATGAGCATTTTATACAAACACAAACATAAATACTTCAGGTGGTTTGTATGCTTCAGCTAGGAATGTTGGATTTAAGCTACTGGTAAAGGTCGCTGTGTTTTCCCACAGCTAATAAAAAGTTAGAAACACAATTTATTCATAGAGTTGCTTATTGCACTCTTGCTCTTTCGTCCTGTTTTTCTCTTTATTTCTGTCTGTCTTTATAGTGTAGTGTCTTTACTTACGCCCGTTGCTCTGTCGCTCTATTCAAACCACCTTCTTTAGTCCAGACCTGTGCAGTGCAGCGCTGTTTGGCTCTAGCCGTGGCGTGGCAGCTTGTCATGCAAGACATTAGTAGCACATCTGTTAGCTCTTAGCCTCATCATCCAAGCCCATCTCAAGCCCAACCAGCCTCACAGTGTCCTCTAGGAGAAAACACATATGTCTCTCTTTCTATGTCTGCCTTCTTCACTCTTTTTTTATCACTTGTGTTTTCTCTTTGCCAGTTTGTCTTGAATGCTTTTTGGTATTGCACAATATATTTATACTATACTAATAGTTTAAGTTATTTATTCATTTTATGTACGTGTGTTTGTACATGCTTGCTCTCATGGTAACACTTTCACATGTCAGTGCATAATGTAATGGCTCTTTACCACTTAAGGCTTTGTTTCCCATATGCTCGGTTGCAGCTTTTTTGATTTACAATTTGATGTACAGCACTTTGCTCACTTCATTTACATAACTGTCACACATTTATCTCCAATAAAAAATTCCATACAAAATCGTGATCAGTTAGAGGGTATAACCAACATTTATTGAGTGTTGCAAATGACAAACTACCTATTTACTACACTCTAAATTATATTTTACATCCATCTTGTGCGTATGTGTTCTATGTATGCATGTAGCTGTTTTAATTAAAACAAAAATCCTACTTCAGCCTCCAATTGCCCAAGAAGTTTTGTAGTTCACCAGCAGCCTCATGAATAGATGATGATGTTTTCAAGTCAAAGTGCTACATGGCTCAAGTTCGACACCACTCCTATTGATCTGTTGACTAAACAATGGGGGGCATAATATCTGTACACTATGAGACATCGATGTCTCTCTCTGTACTTTAGGAGGGAAAGCTGATAGCTAGGCCTCCGCTGTCCTCATTGTGAGCAGATATCTCTGCAGTCTGCCAAATGTCTGTGAAAAGGCGGTTAGAGTGGGTGGTCTGAAGTATAGCCTACCCCAAACAAAATCAAAGATGGCATGTTTGCATCATGAAACATAATACTGTATGTGTCATCCTCATTCTCAGGGGCGAAATCACAAAGGGAATGTGCGGCTTTTGCGTCCACTAAACCTGCACAAATAAGATAAAAAGAAACAGTGTAAAGTGCCCCCTAACACCCACTAACATCTGGCTTTTGCCTTCAGTGGGAAAGGTTACAATAATCATTCATTTCTGGGACAAATGACACACTGCAGTAGTCACAGGTATTTATTGGCTCTAGCTCCGATCAGCGGTGATGGAAAAATGACACCCGGATGGACACTCATTTTTGCCCTTTTTCTGGTGCGATGCTATGTAATTGCCCTGTCAAGCAAATAGCGTCTCGGTGCTCCTGTGCTATTTTCACATATTTTAATTAGGTGATATGCATATATTTGGCACAAAATTGTCCCCTTTCTATGCAAATGGGCCTCACTGCAAAAACAGTCCAATTCACAAAGATCAGCGCTAATAGCCACACGCAGTTACAGTGAAATTATTACAACTTAAGAGAGTTGGTGGTAATTGAAGCACATTTCATGATCATGGCAGGAGTGATTGTAGCCAGGCGAAGTCGTCAACGTCATGCTCAAACTCATTTATTTTGGGATGCAATGACAGTTTTGTCATGAAAATAAATGAATAAAAGCTCCCCCTACATGTCATTTTTGGAAATCTACGAGGAAAAAAATAAGAATAAAATGAAGGAAAAATAAGCTTATTATATAAACGAATAAACAAATTATTGCTTCCCTCTCTTTCCAAAAAGAAGGGCAAATTGTTTTTTTCTCTGTAATAACATTAGTGCAATATCTTTTGTGAATCGGACCATGAGATGGAGTAGATGGCGGTTGCAAGTGATGTGCAATTCACGGTTCTATCAGCAGCAGCAATCCATTCTTTGTGAATTCGCCCCTCAGTATCTTGTCACTCTACAGTGTACCTATAAAGGGTTGGGGGGAAAGAGTGTGGGGTCAGGAAAGGTAGCCCAGCTTGTTGTTTATCTCTCCTTGAGATGGAGACAAGCTGATTTCTCTTCAGTGTGCCATGTTTGATGTCTCTGCATGTCTGCCTGCCTGCCCAATATGTCAGGACTAGACAGGCTGGCATCAGTTCAGCTACCACATGCCAAATCCAAAAGACTCTGTGAAGCATTAATCAGAGTGAGAGATGGTCATAACTGTCCGTTTCCTTCCTTCCACCTAATATGGTCCATGCTAGCTGGTGAATGTCAGGGCAGCCACGCTGTCTTTCCAAAGCTGCCAGCCAGACTCAGGGCCAGCAGAGGAAATAGATTTTGGAAAGCTTAAGCTGCCGGAGGAAGGATGGGCACATCAGTAGAGGCTGCAATGACATTTAGGCTTTTCATGACTGAGGGAGCAGTCAATATGGGTGTTTTGAAGGTGGGGACTTCAGTGCTCTGAAGTGCATTATTTTTTTCTTAATATTTCCTTTTTTGTATATGTATCTATGTGTATATTCCCCAAATGGGTATATCCGAAGAGAAGCTCATGTATGATAAATTAAGCCAAGAATATATCCATGTAGTATGTGTGGGATGAAATGTTGCCTTGGGGCTAGGAGTGCAACCCACCGCTTTGTTTTTGACTTGTACTTTGTGGTTGGCACCCCACCCTGACTTTATCCACTCAAGTGTATATTGTCATAACAAACTGAAAATTGAGCAAGTGTGCTGCTTGTACAAAGCTTGAGCCTTGCTTAGAGGACAAATGCCAGACACTTTGCTGAGTGATGTGATGATACTGTGTAAATGTTTGGCATTAAATATCCTCGTGGACGTTTAAAGACCGCTATTGGAATCATTATGTAATGCTGATATTGGGAATTTAGATGTGATTTTTCATACTTAGTTCATACTTAGTTGCACTCTGTCACCATCATTTAGCCACTTTTGACATTGGTGGACTGACAAACCGACAAACAGATGCATTGTGGAGGTACCAGGGTTGTGCACTTATCAGACTTGTCTGTTGACAAGAACTACATTCTGGGTAAAGGACATTCATGTTTTGGAGTTAGTTTCAGACGCAATTAAGTTAGCTGAAAATCATATTTTAATATTGAAGTTTTGGACTTCTTGTTTGGTATTTCCGTAACTAACACAAATAAGATAATTTCACTGCTACAAGAAATAAACTTTTCTTGATTCAGAAAATGAAAGAGTGACCCAGGCATCAAATCATCAGTTACAAGTTACAAACCAAACATATTAGGTTTTAACCAGGGCTTGTCTAATCAATAGAGGTAGACCAAATGTTTTAAAGGACGATATAATAACAATAGTTTGGAGCAGGAAAAGTCCGTTAGCCGATTAATTAATTAGGCCGCCTAGTCGGCTACTTTTGCATACGCTGAATTTAATAATTCGTGTGATTCGGTAGATTACGTCATTGGAAAATGTTCTGTTTATATTCAATGGGCAATGTACTGTTCTGTTCTCAAGGACGGGCCAGGATTACTTCTGTTGTGCGTCTCATACATTGTTAAATGCCACTCTTACAAACCATTAACGTCCCGGGGTAAGGAGGATACTTAAGTGTGCAATTTAATTTCATGAATGGATGGTTACGTGTCTGGATTATTTGGAAGAGAGAGCGCCAAATTTGTACAGTAAGCAAGTTAAAGTAACAGTGAATGATATCTTTTCCTCCGTGTCTACCTGCCTTGTATCTGGGACAAAGAGCTGATGGTGTTATATATTCGAAAGATACGTTTTTTTCCTCCCCCGTGTAAATGATGATGTAACATCCCCGCGTGACTAGTGGTGGCTGTGCAGCCATCAACCACTATCAAAGCCCAGTTCCTCCAATACTGATAGTTTGTAAAAACGTACTAGCGTCGCAGATTAATCAGCTAAACTGATTTATCGGTCTACATCTACTGATCACGTAAGATTTTTCTTTCTTTTTGTGATCAAATTTTCTTACTTTGTTTTCGGGCAAAGCAATTCATTAAACCCACTTAATTCTCTAACTTGCACCCTGTTTTAATTACTTTGTGTTTATCATTTTTATTTGTTGTGAAATGTTTTGTTGGGGCTGCTTTTTTCAGTGTCCTTGCCAGAAACTTAATGCAGACGCCAAACTCAAATACACAGCCCATCACCGGGGAGAAAAACCCGCTCAAGCCATTGTAGCTTAATCGCATTAGATGCAGCTTCTCTGTAGCGATACTGCGAACATGGTTGTTGGACTTATAGGTCTGCTTGTAGCGCTGACTTTTGCTGCGGCTGGAGGCAAATGTGAGAGAAAACTAAGGCTCTTTTCATTATGAGCCGTGTCTTGAACATCACAAGATGTTAGAGGTGGCTACTTATTTCCATCTTGGCATTTGTACCCCTTAAATGCTGACCACTGCACTGTTACATGCCACTAAACATCAAAGAGCTGGCACCAATTTGAATTTATCATCAGAGATAGTGCAGTCCACGGGGCTGTATTGATTCTGACCTCCTGTTGGCCTCCAACTCTAGAAATTAAAAGAGGGAACTATATCAGCCAGAATGCTCCAGTGACTCCAAGATGTGGTCGCTCACAGTGACGGGGTCCATCAGAAGCACAGTCTCTTTAACTCATATTAAAGCCACTTGTGCCCTTGCCACGACGAAGTACGTCTGTTTGACATAGTGCTGAGATGTTAATCCCGTTGCAGTAAAGAATGAATTAATACCTTGTTTTGAATGACAGTCCGATCATAATTCATGCTGGTACGTAAATTGCTACCGCGACTCTCTTCCTCCCTCCTCTCCCCTCTCGGTGTAGCCATCCGCCCTAGGTCACATTCATGTTTAACTTCATTGTTAGTGGCTGAATAATAAGTAACAGGTGGGCAGCCAGTGGAAAGAGGCTCTATTACTAAGCCACTTGACATCTCAACTTCTACATTTGTGAATTACATGGACCTCAGCCTATCCTCTCTTATAATGACTGACAAAGGGGGCATGCCGGCAAGGGAGGAGAGTTTAACAGAGTTCAACATGACACAGAGATGGAGAAAAACTGCCTGGAAGAGAGGATGAGAGAGTGTAGATGGCTAAATTACAACAAGCAGAATGATGAACAGATGCAGAAGATCCGGTAATTAAAAGGTGCCAGTGTCAGGTGTTGCTTGTGTTCACCACCATAGGAAACTGTATCTTTGATATCCTTGCTCAAGAGAAGCTTTCTTTGTTTAGCATCTGCTTGCAAAACCCCCAACATCCAGGACATGGTTATGTAACATAGTCACAGGTTTATCCACACACCCGACAACGCAAAGCTTCTCCTACAATCTACCCTTTATGTCATTTTGATCATGTGTGCTGTTAAGAGTCATTTTGCACTCTTTAAGGTGCCGCAGGCAAAATAACTTTCTCTTCTATTCTTTTCTCTCAATCTACCTTTGTTCTTGGCTCGTCCCAGGCGTACAGTGACACGGACATGAAAAAGACATAGATAAAGAAATGATAGTCAGTGAATGAGGGCGTTGCAGGTGGCAGTGATAGAGTAATAGGAATATAGAGCTGTCACTGTAGAGCTGTTTTATGGGTGACAATGAAAAACAAACTTGTTGGGGAGGAGTAATTACACTGGCCTGGATTGACCCAATATGCTGATCATTCACTCTGTCTTGCCCCATCTATTATGCCTGCACTAAACCATCCTGCACACACACACCTTCTATCTTAATGCACTTCAATAACATAAAATATATATGCATGCAGGAAAGCGAACGGTGTATCCTGTCGTCCAAGGATCCGATTAGGTCATAGTGAAGACACTACCACATGACCAATAATACCCTTAGTAATAATTTACTATTAATTATCTGTTTCTTGCTGTGTTGGGCTTCTCTGCACTCTGCTGACATGTTCTGGCCTCGTCCAATTAGGGCTGTATATTGGCAAGAATCTGGCCCTGTAACATCCAACATCATAGCACTCTACTTTTTGCGCAATCTGAGCCACTGTCTGCCACAAATCTTTGCATGTAAACTATCAAAGATAAATAAAAATCAATAGTGTTTTTGAGAATCAATACAGTATCACAACCATAATATCGCGATATAAGTGTATTCATATTTTCCTACGCCCCTATTTCCAACACTTCACCATGCCCTCACTTCACATCATCCATCCTTCACTCAGACAGACGTCACATCTCTGTATCCGGACTATTGGAACTGATCCCTCGTGGTCATGGTCAAGGCCTTTGTCAGTTCAGCCCAGAGTGACAAAATCTGAAGCGGAGGACATTTAGACCAAGATTGCCTCGCTGTGGAATAGAGTACAGTTCAAAGATGTTGAGCAATTTCATTTCGTATCCACAGAAGCACAGAATAAAATCCAGGGGTAGACTTACATTCAAAATGAAATGTTATCATATTAGTTATGCCAGGCTTTGCATTTGATTGTTTGTATACTACCTCCTTACAGCTGCCACACTAAACAGTGTGTGATTCAGTCATATGTTACTGCTGCTTTGTGTTGTGTTTTGGTGCTTTCATTTGCCCTCAAAGTCGGTGGTGGCTGCTGGTTACGGCGCGCCGCAGACAGACTCCTCCATGTATCCCTGTGTTGGATTTTATTGGCCAAGGTATACATACAAAATTATGCTCAGCAGCAAACCAAATTAAAAACAGATTGGCACAGCAACCAAGCCCAAAGTCCCAGCAGTATAGGTTCAGGTCTGCCCATTCAGTTTTTTTCCTGTGCCACATTGCTCCACAAGTAGTTTTTGAATAGCTTTAACTTGAAAAAGATTCACTCTGCTGTTTTAGCTCTGTGACAGGTGTTACTGTTCTTGGCTTGCTTCAGAGCAAGGTCAGATAGCAAAACACTTTGGCAATGGAAATTCACTGCAGAGAAATTTCCTAAACCAAAGTCACTTAAGCTGCACTAGTTGAAAGTTACTCAACTTCACTAATTTCCTGAAATGTAATTATGTTAATTTCACTCGTTAAAGTCAATATCCCGGTTCAACCTGCAACAAAACTCAGAGTGGTGTTTTCATTTTTAGAACAGATTTGATGTACCGTACATGTAAAAAAAAATACTGGCAGACAAAATTGTCCCATGCTTGTGTAGGACATTCTTCTCACATACGGTTATTTACCAGTTCTTCACAGCAGGACAATGCACACATAACAGATAAGTAGTTATAAGGCATCTTTACAAGTATTATAACTGGTGCACTTCTCTGCATATCTCACATTTTCTCTCTGCTGTTCTTAATCTGTTGTTTAAAAGCACTTTTGATGATTATCCACATACCATATATTTGTCAGTGAAGAGATATAAGCTGTTGTGGAACATTGATTTTTCTAGGTAATCTAGTGTTAGGGTCTGCAGTTAGACTAAATACCACATATAAAAGCTGCTTATTTAGTTGGTAAACCATTGAAAAGCCTCCATTTAGCCATCAGCTAATCCTTATTTAGTAATTGTTTTGAAAAATTGGAGTGATATCAATATAAATTGGAGTGGTATAAAGGTTTTCCTATTTCATGGCTTAAACACACTAAGAATTACTATTATTTTGGCATTTACAACCATACTAAGCAAGATCAGAGGAAGATTAATAGCACAGGTATAAAAAAAAATAAAGCCAAAAGGTGGTTTCTGGGGTAACATGTATAAAAAGTTGGATGTGAGACTGTTTGCTTTAATCCATTCAAATACGAAAATAGCAGTACTCCGTTGAATAAAAAAGAACACCTCAGCATGTTGTGGCCATATATCTGTCATTTAAAACAGTGAGTAGAATCATATTAGTCATGTGTATATGAGAAAATATGACTACTACTCTTCTGGACTGATATTTAAACAGGGTTCATTTCCTTGTTTTTAAACAGCATTTCCATTCAAACAAAATAGATTTCGTCTGTTATAAAATGTGCATGGATTCCAGATTATAAAACAATTTATTGTTCCCGTCTATTGCAGTGTAAGTAAAACTTAAGCAGCCCCGCATTGTCACATTTTAAATGTATTCATCAAAAGTAATATCTTATGAGACCTTTTGTACCTGCATTGGAGACTGCAGTATGGGCTTCAATCATTGATAGCTTGTGCCTGCAAACCATCCAACACAGCGCAAAACCACTCACCTTCAACTTTCCACTGTGGCTTTTCAAGAGACATCACGTGGGCTTATGTTCCATTTAAATGGTTTGTGAAACCCACTCTTTAACACCAGCATCAGATACTGTGTGCTGTAAAGCCTACAGAACTGAACCACAGTCTTTTTGCATTTAGAAAGAGCTAGTCTTTCTTTTTAATCTTCTGAATTGAGAAAATCCTGTATGTTATCTGAAATATGTTTAAGATCTTTCATTTTAGGATTGATAATTCACACTTATCATAGTGTGTTTGAAACCGTTTTTTTGTCTAGTCAGCTGTTAATGTGCAAGACCTTGAAATCGCTGCTTGACTGAACAGAATGAGCTTGTACCTCTCTTGTTTTAGTCCTACATCTCGGCAGGCAGGTTGAGGTCAATACTTCTGTATGTTAGCCATCATCACTTTTCCATCTGTGAAGGTAAAGGTCCCGGTTTTCTCTCTAACACATACACAGCAGGATAGAAATTAGCTTCCCTTTATGCCTCAACAGGCAACGCCTGGCACAGCTTGGCTGACATCGAATCCTCATTTAGCTTTGTGTATGAGGGTGTGAGTGGGTACAGATTGTGTGTGTGTGCGTATGTGTTCTGTTACATCACTTCCAAGTCTACCTGTCCTTATTTTCTCGCTTCAAGCTCTCAAGTCTGGCCTGTCTCTCTGAGGGATCTCCCGCTAGACACTGATGTAAGACTAAGCTTTCGATGGCAGTGCACAGATGGCTTTGTTCAGCAGGAAAAGCTACTTTGACACCCGCCACACTCACCTATTACATTGCTGCAGGCATCTGTGAACAAGTATGGTCAATCTTGATGGACTGGTCGAAGTGTACTTAAGTCGTGACCACAGTTGATTTACGGGATAGTGGACGGAAATACAGGTATTTACAGTCAGGTATTTAAGGCTGGGCTGTAAGAAGTTGTGTTGCATCTTTCATTCCACTGAATTTCTATTCTGTTACTGAATAGAAATACTGAATTTCAGTATGAGACAGGTAGAGACTGTAAAAGAACACTATCCATCCATTATCTGTAACTTCGTATCCTATTTGGGGTCGTGGGGGGGGGAGCTAGAGCCGATCCCAGCTCACATTGGGTGAAGGCAGGGTACACCCTGGACGGGTCAGAAGAGCACTATACTAGTTGGAAAATAAAATCTCTAGTTTTGACCTCATGTTGTCCATTTTCTACAATTTTGGAAGCATTTTATTCTACACTAATACAGGCATGAGTGATTCTCCTTTAGTATTGATTAAAATAATTTTGTAGAGAGATGAGTTGAGGCTATAGTAGTTTAATGAGGACAAAGAGGCTTTTGGTCTGCTAGTCTCTGCTGAGGTTATACATGATTGGTGCCACATTTGCCCTCTCATGAACTGATAATATTGCCCTATACTGCATTCATGGAATGTCGGCAGAATAGGAAAATTGGAAAAAACATTATTACAATTTTAAAAGTTTCACGTATTATTCCAAGATGCTTACCCCTGTTGCTGGTCTCGTAGTAACAAATAGAAATTAAGCCTAAATTAGATATTTTTTACTCTGTAATAATAATAATAATTGTTTTTTAGTAAGTAAAAACACATATATTAACAGAAACTTTGTTTTCATATTGAATTTAAGATAGGTGTAACTGGCAATGGCAGCTGCTTTTCAGCAATTTTGCCACCGATTTGCCACTTAGTGTAGCTGTTTGTCAAGTGAGAAATATAGTTACAAATTCCCAATATCTCCAGATAAAGATTACAAGTAGGAGGCTGACATGAATTTCTTTTGTCTGTATGATATGACTTAAACGCATCATTATGTATCTTTTACCTACCTGTCAGCATTATTTCAGAGATCTCTGAATACTCTTCAAAGAGGCTTCCTCTAATGCTTTAGAAGGAACCTGAACTTGGTTGTCATAACTCTTTATGTCAACTGACAGGAGCTAATATTACCAGAAGTTTGACTGCACTATGACTACCTAAAAAATGGGACTTCACTGTGGTAGCTGAATTATGCTCCAAATTGTTCACACACTCCCCTCATTTGTTGTCTCCCTCAGTGGAGTCTGCTGAGAGGGCAGAGGAACAGAGGGAGTACGGAAGAGAGTGTAGAGCGCTCTGTAGGCATCGATCACAATAGAGACAAATTCAATACAACAGAACTCGCTGGCTGCATTTCCTCTGCTCTCCTTTGGAAATGTCAAACACCCACACAAGCCCTAGTCCCTATACAACCCTCTAACCCCCACTAACACGCAAACACTCTGTTAGCAATGCTACGTGTAAATGATCTCAAAATGATCTTCCTACACACACTATCTCCTACTCTCAGGGTGCGTGAGAGCGCTCAAAGCCAGCTGAGCAATAATAGGATGCAGGCTGTACCTTTTTATGGCTCGAAAATCACTATCATTGCGCTCATCCTTACCGTTTAGCCTGTCATCACTCCTGTCTTACTCCACCAAAAGCCATTCAGAGCATTTTCTCTTTTTGTATTTATAGTTTGAGGATCGTGGTGTTAAGTGCATGTTGAATTCCAGATTTGTTCATCTTACCTGAACTAGGTTACAAGTTTAGTCACCGTAGCAGCTGACTTCACGTTATTCAGAAAAGACAGAGATGCTAGTTTTAGGGGATGGTAATGTTTTATCAGCAGCACAAAAGGTTTGACACTGAATCTGTGTAGCTCATACAAAAGAGCTAAAATGGTGGGGCTAATTAAATATAATGAGCTGTGTGGGTTGTCCACGTTCAAGCCTTTTAAGCTGCCAATAGCATGACATATACCTTTATCGCAGCTAAAGATAATTGCAGCTCAGTAAAGATTTCACTTCACCATCCTAGCCTTGTTAAGATTCAACAGTCAAATTAAACCAGTCAACCTTAACACATCGCTCCTAGACAGTAAAATCTAGTGGATTCTACTGGCTCAGCTTACAAATAAAGAAATGTGTTATCTCTACTTTTAATAGCGCTTCAAGTGGCTGATTTTATAAATACCATTTCATTATGCTAAACACATAATGATTCAAGCATTAAATTCTTTATAGATTATGTTTTGAAGGCAGCATGACATTTTTTTCTAGTGAGACTGCATTACAAATTTTCTAGCCATTAGTAACCTCTAGCCTTGATATATTGTGCTGCTCTCTGTTGTTTGGGCTGCATTATCCATGATGTATGTAAGGTAGAGGTTGTTTTAGAGAGGGAGTAGTAGGGCTGCACATTATGGCTGAAATCTTCTATCCCGATATACTGTAATTTCATATCTTGATAACAACATATATCACAATATTGCACGTTTTTTTTCAATAAATAGTCTATATGAAATAACCACATGGTAAAGCATATTTTTGTATACTCCTGTATGAATTAAATACTTGACAAATGAGTATTTTCTCATTTTAAAAACTTGAGTGCAAAATGAACAAAACAGTTTTAAGTGAAACTATAGAGAAAAAATAAATAAATATACACCTAGCCATTTTGTCGATACATAGTCATATTGCCCAGCCCTACGGAGAAGATAAGTACACGTAATGAAGAGTAAAAAAAACATTTAGTAGGCTGTAACGGAATATAACATCACTGTAGTTTTCATCGCATGTCATTCAGATTGTGGTACAGCATTTTCCTCGTAAGTTGGACCCGTTTTATTTCGTACTGTAACCTATCCTCCTGGCTCTTATTGTATTTTTGTCTGTACGTCCTATCCAGAGGTTTGACAAATAAACAGGTAATACACCAGCATCATAAATTCCCCATGCACACTATAGTGCTGTATGGGAGAGTCTATTAGTGCTTGAGTGAAACTGGTAGAACACGCTGTGCGGTAGTACGGCTTTTCACTTTGATTCTTATGTTTCTCTCTTGTTTTTCTCTCTTTGATCTCCCCAAGACGTGGCTAACGGCAGCACAGGCTACAGGCCTCCTCCCAGGACCAAGGAGGTGGTCATCAATGGCCAGACAGTCAAACTGAAGTATTGCTTCACCTGCAAGATCTTCAGACCGCCACGTGCCTCCCACTGCAGCCTCTGTGACAACTGTGTGGGTGAGTGAAAATGATAATCTCTGGCTGAGAGTTTGTATGTTTGGCTGATATGTTTTTGTTGGCAGTCCTCATTTTTACCACATTCATTTGGAGAAATTAGTGTAATTAACACAAACAGTCAAGACCATCACCAAACCATCCTCTATCCAAATTGTGATTTTGTTTACCACTTCATATATGTGGTTATGTATTTTAATAAAAGGCCAATATAGATCTGATAAACCGATCAACTGCTGCCTCACTTAAGTCTACAGTATCTGAGAAAATCACATTTGTTATCTTATTTCTCTTAAGAACAAACTTGGGGTTGATACAAATGCTGCACATATAAACCCACAAACCCACATATATACAAACCCGTATACACAAACACATTTTAGCACACACAAGTCGTATAACCTGATTAAGCGAAAAATGCATCAATACACGCCAAGATAAATGTTTAGTTTATGATGCATATCCACAGGGAATATACAGTACATATGCTTCGAGGCATCCACATTCACAAAGAGGAGAAGGGAGGGAATCATTTCAATGAGAACAACAGAAAGAAAACAGCAGCATCATGTTTTAGTTTTGCTGCTCTTCACTGCCACATACTCCATCTCTGGAGACAAAGCAAAGAACACAGCTAGACAGTTACTTAAAGATACAGAGATGCAGAGACCTGTGTGTCTGTATCTTTCTCATCGGGGTTTTTGTGCTGCTCACTCATCAGAGATGTGACGCCTTCTTTGAATGTCTATTTCCTTGTCAGAAGTGGGGATGACTGAAAACCTGGGAGACAAAGATGACGAAGTAGTAAAGACAGGGAACAAAAATGAGGAGGTGGTAATCAGATGCACGCTGGCAGGAAGGAAGACAGACTGGCAGCTGGGAGGGAAGTCATTTTCACAAATACGCTATTTCCACAAAGGTGGATTTTGTGCACATTTTAAGTGGATTGTTAAATTCCAAATTGAAACTGGTGTAGCTCACTTTTTGATTAAAACGTAATTTAAAGTAGATATCGTGCCTTAAAAAAAAAAACAGGATAAAGAAAATGAGCAGTACAATCACGAGATGCTTTAAATACTGTTTCGGACCAAACATGGACACATAGCAGTGTGATCTTCTAAATCCAAATCTTTGGGTATAAGGTAGGGGTGTAAGAAAATATCAAAAATATTGAGTATCTCAATATTATGTTTTGTGATACTGTGTTGATTCTCAAAAACACTGTATCCATTTTTAATCAATAGTTCACATGCAAAGATGAACTCAGTCAATACTTAATTTCATTTGCAAAGATAAGCGACCCCTCAATGTAGTGCTATGATGTTGGATGTTACACGGACTGCAAATGCAAATGCAGATCTGATTGCATAAAAAAGTAAACTTTGTTTTACTCAGATTTTATTGTGGTGTGTTCCTTATACTATGACAGTTTTCTTAAAATTAGATTAAAAAATATCTCAATATATCGCCTTACTTCCTTGCTATCACAATATATTGAATTATTACCCCTGTATCATGATATAAATCGTATCGCCAGATTCTTGACAATACACAGCCCTAGTATAAGGATTAAAGAGTATGTTTGGATCATAGTTGTGAGCCACAGATGGGATGGAAATGAAGAATGAAATAGACACATAGTTGGACTGTCCATGGGGTGGGAATGCTAAATGTCAGTTGTAACTGGTGTCTCTTTCATAAGAACTGCTTTCCCCTCTGCTCTCAAAGCTCCAGGTCTCCACCCAACATGGCTTTATAACCCCAAAGTGAAATCTGGAATCAGGTCATGGTTCATTATGAAGCTTCAGAGATAAACTGTATGAATAACGGCATAGGGAATTAGGTCATATGCAGGAGAAAGGGCCAACATTCAGATATAAGATGTGCTTTCTGGCCTTTTTCAAACACTGTAGAGCAAGGGAAATCTGTTTTTTTGTTATTTTTTTAAATAACCCTAGCATGTTTTTAGTCCATAATGTACGATATTAGTAACAAATTGGATTGGCACTTGCTCTTAAACTGGAAATGCGGATCAAACTAGCAGTGAAAAAGTGTTACGAGTCCTTCCCTTGTCTCTCGACTTCTCTGTCTCTGCGTGTCTACCTCTGGTGCTGTAAACGCCAGGGGGCTAACAAGCTCTTAAATAAGTTAGCAGCAAGAATGGATAGGGCCTCCCTTGTGGAAGTGCAAGATAGGAATATGGTAGAGTCACTTCCTTTTAAAGAGGGTTATCCCCGTGGGAGTGATAGAAGGAGCTTATAAGAGCGCTGAATTATGATGCACACACAGACCGCTTCGCTTTGCCCTCTGTCCTCCTCTTTTTTCCCTTCACAGTATATTCTGTGTTGATGTCTAACATGATGTCACTGTTTTTACATCCAGATGTAGTGTTCATACAGTAGGGCTGCAAGATTTTAGGAATAGTTAAGGTGTATAAAATGGAAATATAGGGGTTATTCCTACGGCTGTATTTACCATGTCATATGCAGATAGGAACAAACTTTTATTACATCATCAGCAGAGATAACCCATAAATATGCAAAATGAATGAATGAATTTTTCAAATATGTTCTCAGTGAAATGTGCCATGTGGTGAGTTAACGTTACTAGCTAGCAAGTTAACTGATGGGGGAAAGGTACTGAACATTTGAGCAGGCAATGTGGGCTGTGTGCAAACCTAGGGTTTAAAGTGAACGACTCCCCGAAATAAGCTCACCATTAAAAGGTCTGATTTTTTTATATTCGAAATTGTGCAAATATTCTAAAATTCCGTAGCCTAATTTCCCTTGGAAATTATCCGACCATTTGCAGCCCTAAGTGTTTATAAATATTGGTGCTTGTTCATGTGTGGGCAGAGATTTTGTGATTGATTTTTAGAGTGATTTTAGGTCTGTCTGCTTCTGCCTTTCCCCCCCTGATTTGCTTAATTAAAGGACATGAGATGAAAATTTAATGAGAAATGATGTTGTGTAAGTAAACAATAAAATACATTGGCACATAAATTAATATATTAGAGCATTATGAAACTGTCAGTGTTGCTGTTGCAAGCTTTTGGTTTTACTTTAAAGCCATCATCGAAAGGGTGATGCTACTGAGCAATCAGCTCCCGCGTCTGGTATCTATTAGCAGCTGTTCTTACTACCTCTACCTCCTCCTGATCACGGTTGAAAGATAATCTGAAACTTTGAAAAAGCAAATATGCTTCTGTCATTGTTTAGAGTGATTTTATTCTTCTGTTTCTTGAATATCAGTGGAGCCTCGTTCTTCACACATTCTCACAAAACATCCTCACATCGAGTGTATAAACACACGCAGAAGAATATCAAAAGTCTCACCTCTCCTCTTCTGGCATTGTCGGTCACTTAAAATGAATGACCAAAGTGCAAAGGCTGTGATAATGAGATTTGACTAGTAGTGCTCGTCCCCTTTCATCCTGTCTGACTAGAGGCTGCGTTTCCCAGACACACTTTAACCGGGCATTGATTAACGAAGACAAAAGCAGGTCATTTCACGTCACTAAACAAATAATGGCTCTGATTAATTAGTTAAGTAGCTACCACCGTGCACAGCCAGAAGTCCACCCTCAAAGATAGGATTGTGGAGTTAGGACTGATTGAATAACCACGCTATCAACAAGCCCTCAACTCTTGGAGCAATCAGCGAAAAGATAAGTATGCCAGAGCACAGTTTCATTGATTAAGATACCACTGACTAATTTTCATCTGAAAGCATTTACATTACATTTTCTGAAGTAGTTCAGACTGTGTTTTGAGTACCGTAAATTCCGGACTATTAAGCGCACCTGAATATAAGCCGCACCAACTAAATTTAAAAGAAAAAAAAAATTGTACATATATAAGCCGCACTTGTCTATAAGCCGCAGGTGTCCACGTTGTAACATGAGATATTTACACAGAAAGATGGTACAAATAAAGTTTTTTTAATTTTTTTTAATTAACGAAATGCTTGTTTTCTGAACAATGCCTGTAACACGGCAGTTACACAG
>CAKALG010024483.1:0-18053 GCA_916700815.1 Helicolenus hilgendorfi
CCAGCTGTTGGTGCCTGGAACACCTCCCTAGGAAGGCACCCAGGGGGGCATCCTTACCAGATGCCTGAACCACCTCAGCTGGTTCCTTTCAACGCAAAGGAGTAGCGGCTCTACTCCGAGTCCCTCACGGATGACTGAGCTTCTCACCCTATCTCTAAGGGAGACGCCAGCCACCCTCCTGAGAAAACCCAATTTGGCCGCTTGTATCCGCGATCTAGTTATTTCGGTCATGACCCAGCCCTCACAACCATAGGTGAGAGTAGGAGCGAAGATTGACCAGTAGATCAAGAGCTTTGCCTTCCTGCTCAGCTCTCTTTTTCGTCACACCGGTGCGGTAAAGCGAATGTAATACCGCCCTTGCTGCTCCGATTCTCAGGCCAATCTCACGTTCCATAGTCCCCTCACTCGCAAACAAGACCCCGTGGTACATTAATATAAAACAAAGCAAAAATCCCACCTAAATTGTCAGATGATTGAGATAAGATTCCATGATGAGGTGGCAGGAGGTCTTGGTCAGGTCTTGGTCAGACCTGTCTGTCTGGGCGTGGAGCGTCACTAACAAGCTTTCCTGTTCTGTTCTGGTGTCATGCAGGTCCTCGATCAAGAACAGCTGATCTGAGTACGCAGAGGACTCCACATTACACATAGCGTGTTCAAACCTGAGCAATAATCACGTACTCGTACTGTAATCTGGCAAGAATTACACCCTCTAATTTTCATTTAAAAGGACTTAAAACACATGGGGTAGAAATGGTGATAACCTCTCATCTCGGAGTGCAATCAGGCTGCATTCTGCACAAGTTTGTGTTCGTCATGTCCTATCCTGAAACCATGGGGCTCCACCCATCCGTCCATGCCAGAGTGTTGGCAATAAGTTTCCAGATGTAAACATGCACGTCGCTCGAAGGCTGAGAATCAGTGGAAATCCGTAAGCTTGCGGTGAGAACACACTCTGACTGCCAAACACCTGGACAGCAAGCAGCTGGCTGTACTTTAAGTCCTGTTTTCACTGGTAGGGGGGTGCGGTGCTGGTGATGCTAAGACCACTGCAGGAACATTATTTTCTGTTGACAAAGGATGCTATTTTTCAGCCAGTAGCAGGATGGCTCTGTTGTCTATACTGAAGCTATAGGTCCTCTGTGTTACACAATCTGTCTCTCTGCACAGGGTTACAAGCTCCAGTTTGTCAGCTGACCACAGAGATCCAGCTGTTGTTAAACCACCGCGGTCTTTCCACCGAGGAATTTGACAGAATGTTTCCAGTATCTCAATGAAAGAGGGTCAAGAGCTTGGGGAAGAGGCTATCCAACCCCCTCGTAACTGACATCATCATCCACCCTTTTCCTCTCACATGTGGCCAAAAATCTGAAAACTTGTTTTTGTTTGGTCTCCATCACGGCTAAGCAACGCGACATAGAGTCTGTCGCTCTGGTGAGAAGGGCTCCCAAAAAGCAGCATTTTTATTTTGTTTTTTATATATATATATAAATTTGCTGGACACACTGAGCGAAGGAGAAACGCAGAGCGAGGGCAACATCTGGCACAGATCAAAAGTTGTTTCGATTTTCTGGAATGAAAGCTTGCAAAACAACCCCACTTGAAATGACATTGCAAAATGATTTGCTCTGAGAGTTTGGGGAGAGCGGACTGAAAAACATTACCTCACTTAGGGAAAGTACACCCAGATGAGCAACACGAAGGACCGGCCAGCTGAGAAACTTTATATAACATAGTGTACCAACAGCAGCTGCCACATTCAAGAGAACAGTATATGGTAGCTTCAAAGTCCTGCATAACCAGCTGCTATAGGAAACCCTCCCTTTGGTATCCCTACCTGACTGATTATGTAAATTGCCGAGGTACACATTGTATGGCAATGGAGAGGAAACCTTCTGTCTTTAATTATTCATCTTGGCTAACAGTGGGCCACAAACATTACAAGGCCTTCCACCCATCCAGCACAGGCTTAACCATGAATTATGGATGAATTGGAGAGACCTTAGTGGAAGCACCAGACTCTGTTTGGGGAGACGGACCACTCAGGTTTGTCCGGTCAAAACTCTAGATTTATTATCACCACTATTTTTTTTCTGAATCATAATCTGCAAAGTGATGACAAGCTGACATCCAACATGTTGAGTTTTATTTTTACAACATCCGTTATAGTTTCACAGTTTAAGGAATTACTCATAAAGAAAATACTCTGGTCTCCCAACACTATGAATCATAGCTTTGTAAATGAATGTACGCTACATTTTCTTATTCCCAAATGAGCAACACCCTCCCATAAACACATTAGAACATGAATTTAACTTTCTCATGTTATTCCATTAGTGTCTTTCTACACCACATTTACACCACGCTGTTTAGGTTTATCGTAATACCCAGGATGTTCTGCTGATGACGTCTGTATTCTTAAACCCAGAGTCAGATGTACAGACGCCGACAGGGAACGTAGTGGAAACATCTCTGGACCTGTTGTTTATCTTTCTATGGTCAGAGAGCTTAAAAGGTGTTGTTGGCTTGGAGCATTATGATCTGTGTTAAGTCTTAAAATGTGTTCTTTATTCCGTATATCAGTGGCAGACTCATAAAAAGGCACCAGCTGCATGCGGTGGGGCACCGGTGCGCAGGCACAGCATCATGCTTTCTTAGTTTCAAGGCCAGAAGGCACTACATCATGTTTTCTAAGAGCACTCTAGAGGGCACTTCATCATGTTTTTATCATTTAAGGGCACTCTAGAGGGCACTTTATCACATTTTCTCCACTTGAAGGGCACTCTAGAGGGCACTTTATCACATTTTCTCCACTTGAAGGGCACTCTAGAGGGCACTTTATCACATTTTCTCCACTTGAAGCGCACCTAGAGGGCACTTCATCACGTTTTCTCCACAGGAAGGGCACCTAGAGGGCACTTCATCACGTTTTCTTCATGTAAGGGCACTTTAGAGGGCACTTTATCATATTTTCTCCACTTGAAGGGCACCCTGGAGGGCACTTCATCATGTTTTTGTCACTTCAGGGCACTCTAGAGGGCACTTTATAATGTTTTCTTCATTTAAGGGCACCCTAAAGGGCACTTTATCACATTTTCTCCACTTGAAGGGCACCCTAGAGGGCACTTTATCACATTTTCTCCACTTGAAGCGCACCTAGAGGGCACTTCATCACGTTTTCTCCACAGGAAGGGCACCTAGAGGGCACTTCATCACGTTTTCTTCATGTAAGGGCACTTTAGAGGGCACTTTATCATATTTTCTCCACTTGAAGGGCACCCTGGAGGGCACTTCATCATGTTTTTGTCACTTCAGGGCACTCTAGAGGGCACTTTATAATGTTTTCTTCATTTAAGGGCACCCTAAAGGGCACTTTATCACATTTTCTCCACTTGAAGGGCACCCTAGAGGGCACTTTATCACATTTTCTCCACTTGAAGCGCACCTAGAGGGCACTTCATCACGTTTTCTCCACAGGAAGGGCACCTAGAGGGCACTTCATCACGTTTTCTTCATGTAAGGGCACTTTAGAGGGCACTTTATCATATTTTCTCCACTTGAAGGGCACCCTGGAGGGCACTTCATCATGTTTTTGTCACTTCAGGGCACTCTAGAGGGCACTTTATAATGTTTTCTTCATTTAAGGGCACCCTAAAGGGCACTTTATCACATTTTCTCCACTTGAAGGGCACCCTAGAGGGCACTTTATCACATTTTCTCCACTTGAAGCGCACCTAGAGGGCACTTCATCACGTTTTCTCCACAGGAAGGGCACCTAGAGGGCACTTCATCACGTTTTCTCCACAGGAAGCGCACCTCGAGGGCACTTCATCACGTTTTCTCCACTGGAAGGGCACCCTGGAGGGCACTTCATAATGTTTTTGTCATTTATGGGCACCCTAGAGGGCACTTCATCACGTTTTCTCCACTGAAAGGGCACCGTAGAGGGCACTTTATCATGTTTTCTCCACAGGAAGGGCAGCCTGGAGGGCACTTTATTACGTTTTCTCCACAGGAAGGCACCCTAGAAGGCACTTTTAATCACTTTTTTAGTCCAACAGTGGTATATATATATATGGTATATATAATATAAGCAATTCTTACCTGACATGATCCAACACTTTGAGCATGCACATTTTAAATCGACTATGTGACAATGTCAAAGCATGCTGTAATCAAGGCTCACATAATGACACGTGTCAAAAACACCACCCATTTTATACGGAGACCAAAAGTGTTTAGTATTAAACAAATAAACAAGACACAATGAAATAAATCATGATATGAACAACAGACAGCTTATAACACAACCACGAAATTATGAAAATTCAATATATTTTTAAAACTCAGCTCATGATTGTGACTTTGGTTTAAAAAACAAAAAGGCTTTCCTTTTATGGTAATGAGCTGAGTTTTATAAATGTATGGAATTAATTCACAATTTCATGGGCCCTGTGTCTTAGTGTTAATTCATTTAGCATCCAGTCTGCTTGATTCTCTGCCAAACAGGGAATGTTATTTAGGTTGACTGCCCCCTGCTAGATACTCACTGCCCACTCAGAGCTACGATCTGCTACATGAACACAGAATTCATTCAAATGGACAGATTTTTGCTCATACAGTACAGCGGGCTACTGTTGATGTGTATCATGTGGCTGTGTGGGTTGTAGGCTGTGCATTGGAAGCCGAGTTGTACTGACCATACGTTACCACAAGCAAATTCCACCAGTTGTGGCTGTGTGATAATTAAACTTGGACTTGACTTCTTTCCACATAACTGGCCAATAACTGGGTTGACAGTCTGAGCCCTCCTCAGGTTGATCATATGACCCGTTCCTGTCTGCTGCACTCCAGAAACAACTCGCATATAAAGCACCAATGCTCAAAAAAACTTCACTATGGTCCTGTGAAACTGACTTCAGTTAGATGAGCAGATATAAACCCTGAACATGAAGAATACCAAGAATACCGCTGTTTCTTGCTGTATCTAAAATCTCTCTAACTGGCCGGTGGAAGATTCAAGTGTTCAGAGGAACACCAGCCACTTTTTTTATGGTTTTGGAAGATTTTAAATATTCCCAAATAAAAACGATTCTAAATTAGGAGTTAAGCAGTGGCAGCAGTTAGAGAGCAAGTCTATGAAACCTTTTCTAGAGATGTAACACAACTAGGGCCGTCAATCGATTAAAATATTTAATCGCGATTAATTACAAATTAATCACACAATTTTTATTTGTTCCAAATGTACCTTAGAGGGAGATTTGTCAAGTATTTAATCCAACAACATGGGAGTGAACAAATATGCTGCTTTATGCAAATGTATGTATATATTTATTATTGGAAATCAATTAAGAACACAAAACAATGACAAATATTGTCCAGAAACCCTCACAGGTACTGCATTTAGCATAAAAAAATGCTTAAATCATAACATGGCAAACTGCAGCCCAACAGGCAACAACAGCTGTCAGTGTGTCAGTGTGTTGACTTGACTATGACTTGCCCCAAACTGCATGGATTTATCATAAAGGGGGCATGTCTGTAAAGGGGAGACTCGTGGGTACCCATAGAACCCATTTTCATTCACATATCTGGAGGTCAGAGGTCAAGGGACCCCTTTGAAAATGGCCATGCCAGTTTTTCCTTTTTCTTTCATGACAAGCTAGTATGACATGGTTGGTACCAATGGATTCATTAGATGTTCTCGTTTCATATGATGCCAGTATCTTCACTCTAGCTTTAAAACTGAACCTGCTACGACCCTTAAAATCACAAGTTGCGTTAATGTGTTAAAGAAATTGGTGCCGTTAAAACAAATTTACTTTAAGGCATTATTATCGCGTTTACTTTGACAGCCCTAATCACAACATTTTGGCTTAGTATTCTTATATTACAGCCTGGACTGTTACTATGTGTCTGCTGAGGAAAGTAGCATCTCATGCATACAGTATGTTTGACATGAGTTTGACAGAGAGAAAACTTTAGCCAGATGCTCGGACATTAGTGGAAAGGGCATTTTCTAGTCTGGCATGAGTGGGGACAGAGAGGGGTGAGAAGAGGAGAGCGAGGAGAGGATGGAGGGATGGATAGAGGAGGAGGAGGAGGAGGAGGGAAGGAGGGAAGCATTGCTCCAAAATCTGCATAACCCTCCTCGACAACGAGGGAGGGATGAGTGCGGTGGTACGGACCACCCTGGATCTGGCAACCCAACAGACAGAAAGTCAGTGACCAGGCAGGCCAAGCTGCCGCTGTGTTACTGACAAGATCTGACAGTGACGGAGCAGCTGTGGAGCCAGAGTGGTTGGATTTGTGTGGACCGCTGTCTGTTTTTGGCCCTGACTAAGAGCTGACGGAAAATGTTTGGCTCTTCAGCCGCTACATGGTCACCCATGTTGACGAGCGTAGCAAGCTGACTCTCAACTCTCATAGGAATGAACGGAGGCCCCGCCTCCAACATTGTATCCAGTTCTCTTAATACATCCACGGCACATATGCTTTGCGCCCGCGTGAGAGGAAATAACTCTCCACACCAGCAGGCGGAGGTACAGTCTGTATTCGTCATTCAAAAAGGGAAACCGGAAGTCTGAAGACTGCAGATATTCAAGCCGTTGTTGTGATACGTACATGAAAAAACCCCGGCGTTTGACGACCATTTTCGCACCGCTCTCACTCAACACTTAGCTTCATTCCAGATGTTCAGGTCACTGTGACAATATCCGTGTATTGGAACGATCAGATGAGATGAAGATGTGTGTGTCCTCTTGACTTTACTCGTTGGCTTGCTTTCCTCACTTCTGTTTCTATTCTCCTGCATTGATTCGCTTAAGATGAACAGCCAATCGGAGTGATTCCTCTCATCGTCGGGCGCGGCCGCCGATTCAGCATGCTGATTTTGCCTAAAAAACTCAGAAATGGGCAGACTATAGCTGACAGTGCAGGACAAGCCGCAAAAAACTAGGCCGACGGATGCTTACCGACGGCCCCAAACCCTCGCCATAACTGTCACATGCCCAAACTTTAACCTTTAGCCATTGAAAAAGTTGATGAGTTGTGTAATCTCAGGTTTGGTGCTCACAATTATAGAAATAACACACATATACACACACACACACACTGTTTTGATCATCAGCTCAGACAGCCATCTATCTCTCATTTGTGTTTCCTCCCCTCTTTTTGCTGCTCTCATCATGTTATCCCCTCCACTCTTTCATGTTTTCTCTTGTCGTCTCTCTCTCGCGTGCAAAGCCTTCCATCAACACAGGTCGGACTTGTAAGCAACAAGCAGATTGTGTTCTGTTCTCTCTCTCTAATCTGCACAGCCCCGCTGAGCTGTTGCATTATTTATGTTTGTCATTATTCTCCCTTTGAGCCGCAGAGGCACATGCTTCCCAAAATATTGTTCATTTCTCCATGTGACTTTGCTTTTGTGAGCGAGAGAGAGATAGACACTGATACACCACGGCATGCCTGCGGGGCCACAGAGGCTGTAAAGGTTGAGCATGATGCAGATGTGGCACAGTTAATTAATGCCATACAGCCATTTGCATTAAATCCGGCTGAAAGTATATCCAGCTGCATCACATTTGTCTCAAAAAGACAAAAAGCAGCTCACGTTTTCCTGTAACTTATAATCAAATCATTTTCACTCAGCCTACATTATTTGTGAATATGCCTCATTTTAAAATGTATTAAATATCAAAGGAAGTTTTCTGCCATAAGCACTCCTCAAAAGTCTATGATTATCTATGAACTCTGACCTTATTGAAAATGACTGAGCATTATATCATTCGCACTGGCCCGTGTCCAAACCGTCTCATATAATTTGTTGTTATTTCACAATAATCAGTTGCAGATGGGAATGTCTCATTGGTTGGCCTCTTCACAGGTCTCGGTAATCTCAGAAAAACAGAGCCAAGAAAAAAAAAAAAAAGATCTCTCATACGTGACATACAGTTGCCGTAAATCAATGGCGAACAACTTTTACACCTGTTTTTCATCTCCACTAACAAAAAGAGGTTGTTCATGACACTATTGTGAAAATGCTAGTATTTCTAAAACCACAACCACATGAACAGAATCTGAATGAAACACAATGATGGTTTAAAATAAAACCAAATGATGTGTACATGTAGACTATATGTCCACATTTAAAAACTACGGCTGTCAAAGTTAACGTGATAATAACATGTCTAACACGCAAATTTGTTTAAACGCCACTCATTTCTTTAATGGGTTAACACAACTTGCAATTTTCAGGTTGTAGCGGGCTCAGTTTTAAAGCTAGAGTGAAGATACTGACATAATATGAAACTAGAAAAACCTAAGGAATCCATTGGTACCAACCATGTCATACCAGCTTGTCGAGGAGGTTAAATAACGCTCCAAAGTTACGCTAAATTTTGGCCAGGAAAACCTGGCCATTTTCAAAGGGATCCCTTGACCTGTGACCTCGAGATATGTGAATGAAAATGGGTTCTATGGGTACCCACGAGTCTCCCCTTTACAGACATGCCCACTTTATGATAATCACATGCAGTTTGGGGCAAGTCATAGTCAAGTCAGCACACTGTCACACTGACAGCTGTTGTTGCCTGTTGGGCTGCAGTTTGCCATGTTATGATTTGAGCATATTCTTTATGCTAAATGCAGTACCTGTGAGGGTTTCTGGACAATATTTGCCATTGTTTTGTGTCGTTAATTGATTTCCATTAATAAATATATACACACATTTGCATAGAGCAAACATATTTGCCCATGTTGATAAGAGTATTAAATACTTGACAAATCTCCCTTTAAGGTACATTTTGAAAAGGTGCAACTAATTTGTGATTAAGCGGGATTAACTGTGGACAATCACGCGATTAAACATGATTCAATATTTTAATTGATTGCCATACCAAATATCTTTTTAAACAGCCTATAAAAACATTCAAATTAAAAGGTGTTTGGGTGTAGTATTGTGTCTGTTATGCAAGTGAAATATTGGCAAACATTGTGAGTTTTATTGTGCAGTGCCTCATGACGCAAAAGTCAAATAATCCCTGAATGACTAAGTTAACTTGAACATGTTTTACAGTTCAGCTCCTTCTCCAGCCAGGGCCGTTTCCAGAGGCCGCTGAAAGCATCCACTTGTAATTAGCAAGGATTTAATATGTAGAGGAAATTTATGGGGTCAGTGTGGAATTAAATTGTACCAGCCAGGATCACATCCATCTTGGAATAGGTCATCCCACACACACACAAACACACACTATTGAAGCTATTGGCCTTTCCACTCTGCCTTTCCCCCGCCAGTGAGCATTACAGCATGGATATGGCCATTCAAAGCATCACAGTGTCAGACGTTTCTCACAGAAATACAGTAGATAGATTTGTTTTCTAACTGAGCATTAGATGACACAATCAATACCAAATTGTGCTTAAAGGACCAGTATATAACATTCAGGGGGATCTATTGGCACAAATGGAATATAATATTGACAAGTACGTTTTCGGCCTTCATCGCCGCCAGTTCTCTGATGTCAGCTTGGTGTGTCTGGGCCTTAAGCCTTCATTTCTAACTACACACACAGTATAAGGTGCCTTTTTAAAGAGCATGGTGGTCCATTTTGAGTTAGCTTAATCACCTTCAATACATGTTTTATGGTTTAAAAAACATTAAAACAAACTTTAAAGATGTAATTTTCCTAGTATGAATCAAAGTGAGGCAAAGTTCACCTGGCTAAGTGTGTTTGTTCAGGGTCACACTACACTGCTCGCATCCAACAGCTTCTCTCAGGGGGTGTGAGAGAGTGGTATATGATTGCTGTGGGAAACTAAACTCTGAAACTCTCCTTCTTCTGAAACATAAAAGACCCACAGCTGGCCTTCGCCACAGAGAGGAGGACAAAGTTCAAATCCAGGCGATGCGCTATACAATCAAAGCTTTTCTGACAACCAGAATTATACCCATTAGAGTACCTTATTTGCCTTGAATAACATCTCATTTAGCTATCTTGGGCATCCACTGCAATTAAAACACAAGATATAGATTACAGTGGGAGAGGATTCTCTCGTATTTCAATGGAGCATTGTTGACAACTCTGCAATTTTCAGCAGGCGGCTTTTTCCTCACAGGTCATTTCCTGCACTGATGGAGTCCATCATTAGGCATTTGGAGGATTCTCTCATACGGCCATTATGAGCACTTGCCGGCTTGCACGGCATCTCTCTCATCAACAGAAACAAAAGACTCGCAATCAATACTGATAATGCAAAATGCAATTAAATGTAATGGCAGGGAGGGATCTGAAATATCAGCTCTGCAGATACAAACAAGGTTACAAGGTCTGGTATAAAGAAAAATGAGATAAAAGAGGGCTTGTTAGTGTATCGAGAGCTGCCAGAGTCCGCTGCTAGTTTGACCTCATTACCGGGGCTTATAGTAGTCAGACAGTTGACGATGGGCGGAGCGGTACAGTTAAATGCCCTCAACAGGACACGACAACCCCGTGCCAAGAATGCACACTCATTTGGCATGCAGCAATGAGACGGACCCACGCAAACTTTTTGTTCTGAGTCCTTCAATACATCAGCATGTGCACGAAAGAAATACAATATTACTTTATGCAAGCAGTGAGCATTGCATCGAAGGGGGAAGATTTCAGCTATGTACAACTTGCTTGCAATAGGCTTTTGTTTGATTTGTGTGATATGAAATAGAGGTGTTCTGAAAAAAATAAAAAAATCTGTCAAATGTGCTAGATAGAAAATACTGGACAAGATACTGGATGGAAAATTAAACCTTGTAACTTAAGCGTATTGTGAACTTATTATATGCCACCAAACAGGCTGGATGTGGACAAAGGTAAGATAAAGGTTTTATTTCTCTGTAGGATCCTTTCCATAATATTATCAGACACTTATAATTACAATCTGACCCTTTTCTAAACACTTTATTTTCCTCATACTGTCAGCCTGAATATGCCTGTATTTACCCTCTGTCTCAAACGCTCCGTTTTAGCGCATTTTGACGGAATTGCAACAGAATTGCTTTGCTAGGCAACAGTTTGGGTCCATGTGTACTTCCTGTCAGCTGATGACATTCACATACACTGCAACCAGGAATAAACTGGGACACATTTAGGATGTTTACGTTTAGAATTGTGTCAAGGGTCTAAATATTGCATATTCGTGACATCACAAATGGGCAGAAATCCTGACAGCTTGTTTCAAATGCAGAGTTTCTGAATACGGGCTGTGTGTATTTCCCTGTGGATTGAGTGTTTCGATACTTTCACAATATTTATATAGGACTTAAGCCTGCTTTATAATAAAAAAAACATAAAAATCTCACTTTTCTTTAATATGGGACCTTTAAAGAAACAGTTTGTAACATTTAGGGGATATAGTGGCAGACTGGCCATTATGTTTCTACAGTAGCCCAGAATGGAACAAACCAAACACTGGCTTTTGTACATGGGAGAAGCTTCAGGTGGTTGCAATCTGCAACCTCACCGCTAGATGCCGCCAAATCCTACACATTGCACCTTTAAATTTCCACTTGGAAACTAGAAATATCAAAATATTATGGGCATATTGCCATGAAATTTGCTGAGCAAAAAAATATATTTTTTTTGGAGAATGAACCTTGTCTATTTTGGACACTCCATGTGCTGCTTTCCTCTAATACCACCTTCAGGCCAAAATAACACATAGTATAATCACATAGCCACATTGGTAGATTACCATAAAACGTATTTAGCACATGCATGCTGTAAGGTTGACAATCTCCTTTGACTTTTATGAGCCAATGGTATTTCCTCTAGAGACACCCTCAGGAAAAACACGATATTTTTAGCCCCACTGGGCTGTAAGAGTAGAAAAAAAAAATTGTTCACTGCATCCGTTCATAACACAGCATTGTGGGATGTAATCAAATAGCAGCCTTTTGGGGCCACTAGAAGGGCTTTAGGCTTTTGATATCATTGAATGTTTACACTCAAATGGAAAACTTCAGTGGAGCCACTACCATCTAAGACGGACTCTTAATTTGTCTGCTTTGACACAACTGTGCGCTTTATTGATGATGTGATGATGTTTTTCAGATGGCTTTCACTCAGCCTGTCTCGGTTTTATGTGATGTTTGAGAACGTCGTGGTCGCCCGCCCGAGCTGTTACAATACATGCCAAACCCATGTGTGCAACGTCACAACCTCAAAGGACTGCTGGAGCCACATGTGTTTCTGGTGCATCGAGTGCCAAAAGGAATTGACATCAAACTGTTTAGAGAGCATAACAAACTGTATTTCTGTCACACTGAAGGCACTACAGTCAAAAACATGCATGGATCTCATGATACGCTTTCCCGGAGTCAAGAACGTGAAATCATTTTAATCCAAGAAACCATTATGGGATATCTGACCGAATATTGACCCGGGAGTCACATACACACACAAATCTGATGGATTGAAATATAATATACCACAAGGGGGAAGGGGAAAGAAAAGTCACCATATCCTCATATGACTTGCTGTGATATTTTGTGAAATCTGCCTCAAAGCTTATAGTACTGCTGGTGTTGGTCAAGTCAAGTAAAGGTTTTATTCATAAAGCCCAGTATTACATGCCCCAGAAGGCTTTACAAGCTATGCAACACTATCCGTAGACCCTTGATATGAAAGGAAAAATACCAAAGAAAAACAAAAGCAAATCTTTTTTTTTTATGGCAATGTCTAATGTCTTATCTTCCAGTCTCCTCTGATACATGCATTTCAGCATGTCCCCTGATAGAACTGTTCAGTTCTGCTCAGAGAGAAATCCTCTGTAACAGCAGAAGGTCATTGGCAGTCTGTGGTTGGCCTGTCTGCCTTCTGTGTGTCTGACTTACAGCTTTCATATCTTAGTTACTGGCATTTATGGAATGCACCGTTCAACACCATAACTGTCATCCTTTGCAGCATCGTCAAAGGTATTTGGTAGCAGCTCAGCGGCAACAAAAGCATTGTGTACGAGATTCCACTTTTGTAAACAAAGAGTCCTTTATCTCTCATGGTTAAACACATGATTGAGAGACCAAGATAGGGAATACATTTGCAACCACAATGCTGCATAACTTAGAATATCATCACATTGGAGAAGGGGATGGACTGAAATGTGTGTATCAACCTACGTCCAGCCAATTAACTTTTTTCCTCTGTGTTTTCCATGTGGCTGCAGCCTGGGTGAGTTTCATGTTCACTACAGGCTCATCAGCTATTCTGACTGCGGTTGGGGATCATTTGTTTACCGTCGGCTGGTTTCCCTTAGCAACATGCCTTGAAACTCGCAACTGTGGAGACTATTCAAAGGAGGCAAAGTGAACAAAGAGCAGAGGCGAAGAGTCAGTCAAACAAAGTCACATGGTTACCTTTCCACCTCAGTGACTCACATCTGACGTAAAAACTGTGCCCTCAAAAAACCTCCAAATAATGGATCGTCTCTTTGTTTGACAGCAAGAGAGGACGATCTGTTCACCTCCAGCATTTTGCATTTTACGAGCCTATTAAGTGCTGGAGTCACAGAGATAGGAGCAGCTCCAACTGTGATCCAACTGAATGTTTATCTGGGCGTGTTTTTTAATGGACAGGATATGTGGACTGTTAACTCTGCCATTAGAGCAGACTGAGAATTGATTGTACTGAGGCTGACCTTGTAAGGCCACTGCAGGAAAAACACTTGCAATGTGCATCAGAGGGATGACTAGAGGATATTTAATAGACAGACGAGGAGACAGATGAGGAGAAAACCGCCCTGATGAAGGTTCTTTCAAACATACACCTGTAGCAGAGAAAGAGGACGTGCAGTACACATGGTTGATTTGCTATAAAGAGGAAAATAAAGGATTAGCAGACATGCTGCTGACTCAGGTTTGTCTGACCACAGGTGAACACATGGAGCTGCACAGAAAGGATTCAGTTCCTCTAAGTGGAAGGAGCTGAGTCAAGCCAGAATATTGAGATCAATACTAATTGAATCTTGCCTTCAAAATAAAAGCCCGAAATGAATCACTTAAGAAAATAAAGAGGCAAGTATATCCTTGAGTCCATAATGAGTGAAATATTGGTAACTCTGTATAAGAGTAAGTAAAATACTATTTGCATACTACATAATTTTCGATGTTTTGTCAGTTTTTCTTTAAAGTTGCAAGATGAGTTAAGATAATGTGTAGCTTGTTCTTAATTCTGTACAGTTTGTATTGTTAACTGTAACAAGCCATGCCCTCAGCCTACATCTTTTTCCATCTCTGTGTTCTCCTTTGACATTGATTCATTACTCTGTGGCTGTGTATAAGCACTTACACCTCTGTTTTCAGTTTTGTTATTTTACTTTAATGAACTTCAAGACTGCTGACCGATCAATCGGTAAGATATGAAATAAGATGAAATGGGATACTTTACTGGTAGATGATATGGAAAGAAGTAGAAAGTAGAATACATAGATAAAAGAAAAGCAAATATTGCATATGGGTCAGCATTATAACATATACTGTGCAAAATCCACTCGAAAACACACCTACATTGTCTTCAAAAACAAACAATTTTAGCAAATGCCATGACACAGTTGTTCACCCAAGAAACCCCCATTTGACAGGATTTTTGCTTTTAGATGTTTTATTACAGAAAGTGTATGAAACTCACGACCAAAATAGTAATTCTGCAATTGTGCTACTAATACATGGAATTAAAGCTAAAATAAATGACCCCACTTTGAAAACCACTGCCCTAAATGAAAAAACAAAAACAACCATAAAAATATATTAAAAATGTAATTTTAGCTTGTAATAGATAAGTACATAAGAATTTAACAAATTGTATTTTGTAAAAAGTAAAACAAAGAAACAAAAACAATAAATCTCCGTCTTCCTCAGTGTTTTCGGGCTCAATCATGAATATTGTTTTTTGCTTATCATACAGCGATGTTAATGCAGAAATGCTGCAGCGCTACATTTTATGCATTTCTTAAATTCTAGTTGAAAATATGCAATTACCTCAAGTTAACCTTTCTGAACTCTGCACAGAGTCTTGTGTCAAAATGTTGTTTTTACACTTTGACAGCATCAATGTTAAGGTTACCTGCGCTAACATCATATTTTGCCAGAGGAACTACTTTAAGCACGTTAAATGCGCTTACAAAAAGTGTTTTCTCTAGTCTGTATTTTATTTTATGCATGGGTGAAAGCAGTGAGTTTAAAGTTTAAATACAGTCCTAAATCAATTAGGCTTTTATTTTGACAACTCCAGTCGGAAACTCGTTGTGTTTCTTCTACAGTAGTTTACTTGACAGAAGAAGAAGAAGAAGAAGTTTGCAGCATGAGGCGGGTCTGTGTGGATGACAGTCGGGAGTGCGTGCGTGTGTCCGCAGGATAATACAAGAGCTCGTGTGTTTGACGGTGGTCTAACATCCAACTAGAGAGTAAAGTTGTTTCCCACAGGACAGCGTCGGTAAGTTAATGAATGTTTTTGTGCATGAAAAATGAAGCTTTGTGTTGGTTTCTAACATTAGAAAGTGTGTTTTAGTGGTACAGCCGCCGAAAACGAGGAGTTTGAAGTAAATGAACGCAACACAACATGTTGCTATAATGTGTCACCTCGCTGCGGTCAAGGTGATGCTTTTACGGACCTTTTATCTGGCATGGAATTATTACACTTTTAAGAAAATGTTCATCCAGGTGAGCCCATCATCCTCCCGACAGGTGGAGACTACAGTCACATTATCAATCAGTAAAAGGTGGAGTTAACGGTAGACAGCTTGTGAAACCAGAGACCCAGCCCCAAGGCCACAATAGACAGATAGGCTATATATATAATGTTACACTGAACATGACATCCAATACTACAGCAGACAGGAGAGGACATCGGTCTGAGAACGCAGCGCCAAACTGCGTTGACAAATCTGTTAATTTAACGTCGTCATGCTTGTCGGCGAAGATACACAGCAAAATGAATATGATTTAAGATCTTGTTTGATTCAATATAATGTTCTTTTTAATTCGGCATGTATCCCATACACCGTGCAGCGTTTATTGAAGTGAAATTTAGACTTTTTTATAGTTCATCTTCAGTGTTTCGTCTACTAAAGACCCCAGTGATGTGCCGTCATCAGCAGCTAACTAAATGCTGAAAAGTGAGAATATTCTAAAGTGAAGAGGATTATGCGGCAGCCGAATTTCCCGTTGGATGCTGTCGACTATTTAAATACCTTAAATCCCCCGTCTGATGATGAGCAATAACTTAAAAATTTAGTTTTTCCTAAAAAATGACGTTTTTCAAATTGTGTTTTGGCATGGTAAATGCAAAACACCCTGCCACAATGTTGTCTTTTTCTTTATCTCTAAAGCCAAACTGCATATTGCCATAATTTGCAGCAGTGTATGACAAACACATCATTACACTGCAAGTTTGCACAGTAGGCCAGTGTATAAAAGCTAAGTTGAGTAAATGCACATTTTGTCAAATTATATCACACACTTTAGACAAACACACACCCACATGCATACACAGTGCACTGTTCAGTGTTTTTTTCCTTTCCTTCTTATTTGGCAGGTAGTCTGGTGCTTATAATTTGCCAAAATAAATAACCTGCGAGTAATAAGGGAGGCTACTTCTGTGTTTTTTTGCTCCACACTTGGAAGTGCACTGCAGGGGAAGCTAATTAGCAGCCATTCCCCTCCACCAAACCCTCAAGATGTGAGGTCAGTGAACCCAGAGGGATTGTGACAACACTTCAGCACCTTGTGCTTGATCATTCTAATGGCTAGAGAGTGGAAGGACTTGGATTGATCTTTTTCTCTCAGATTTGTGGCTCAAAACTGTGACTTTTTTTATTTAACTGAATAAGTTCCTCACGCCAAACTTGGAACGTTGTTTTTGTTTTCCCATGGTAGATCAGGTGTAATATGATCTGCTGAGGATGCGTTTAAACAACTTTCAGGTGTTCTCATGGGTGTGATATCGCTGCCTTTGCCCCAGTTTTGAGGAAAACACACTTTTCTTTTTCCAAAGTCGACTTGAGCCTCAGGTCAGCCTGACCTTTAGGCCCACACAGCCTGAGTCTGCAAAAGAAGGTGGAATATTCTGAAACTCAGAATCCGGTAATGTCTGTGCTGACGGTGATTAGTATCAGTATCATTTTGGATAAAGAAGTAATAATATATCTTGCAAGGTGAAAAAATACAGGGATTTTCATTCTCAAATATTCTCAAAGAATATTTTGTAATTCCATTTTAAAGTTGAGTTGAGCTTTGAGAGCAAAATCAAGAGGTTAGATCTATGCAGAACTCTGTGTTCTTGTAAACAATTTAATGATGAACACAATTAGCTGTATAGATATGAATGGTGATGACACGGCAAAAAAGTCCCACTCAAAAAGCATGGTAAACGAGACATGAGTCAGTGTTTTTTAGATGGTAGGGCTGCACAATCAGTCGAATATTAATCACGATTTTAGCTTCCCACAATTAAATGAACAAGGTCGCCTGCGATATTGACGTTTAAAATGCACGTTCTGCTCATAAAAAACTCTGCTGCATATCAAATCAAGTGCTTCCTAAACTAACAGCCAGCCAGCGGTAGATCGAGATGTTTTGGCTTCACGTTTCGGGTATAGATATTATCTACACAACCAATGATTAAATTTAGAGTACAAAATTGTTTATCTAGCCTCTTAATGTTGCTAATTTATCTCTTAAAGTGCACCACATTGATATATTTAACTTTAAAATGTAGCTAACAAAAGGGTAGGGTGAATATTCCTGTATTTTTCATATATGCAATATATAAAAAGCAGAAGAAAAAGAGGTTGCAATTACAGTTTTTTCAAACATCATGCAGCCCTAATTTGTACATTAGCAGGAATGTAGCTTAGCATGGAAGTGAAAGCAGCGCTCTGTTTTTTTTAATATGAAAGAAAATATGTTTTTAAAATCAACGAATAATCCTGATGAATAACCGTGATCTCAATATTGATCAAAAATAATCGTGATTATCATTTTGGCCATATTGGTGCAGCCGTTCTAGATGCTGCCGCCGCCGCAGCAA
>CAKALG010024491.1:0-10955 GCA_916700815.1 Helicolenus hilgendorfi
GGACCACTTTTGGTAGGTCCTGACTACTGCAGACCGGGAACATCCCACAAGAGCTGCAGTTCTGGAGATGCTCTGATCCAGTCGGCCAGCCAGTACAATTTGGCCCTCGTCAAAGTTGCTCACATCCTTACACTTGCCCATTTTTTCTGCTTCCAACACATCAACTTCAAGGACAAAATTTTCACTTGCTGTCTAATATATCCCACCCACTGCCAGGTGCCATTGTAACGAGATAATCCATGTTATTCACTTCAACTGTTGGTGGTCATTATGTTATGACTGAAAATACAACTAGTGCAGTCTGTCAGTCCAGTTATTTCCTGTTTTTTAAATGATTATTCTCGGTTTTCAGTAGCAGTTTGATTAGGTTTAGGCACCAAAAACGACATGGTTAGGTTTAGGAGAAAAATGCATACAGTACATGTACAATTCCAGTGTGTAATGTGTGTCCGGGTCGGGTGCAAATAGCATCGTTGGCTATTGACACCTGGGTGCTAATAGCATCTGCATATCTTTAATCACCCCCCTTTTTTTGGAAAGCCTCACTGGTTTTTATGGTCTGGAGTACACCTTGGTGAGTTGTGATTTCATGATTGCTGTTAATCAAATAACATCAATGCAGGTGTCCCATGTGGCTAAAAAACTTCATTCGACATTCTTCCCTTCACTCACTCCTTCCTCACTTTTGTACAGCTTGCCAGGACAAATGGTCCAACTTCAAACTGCTGTACTTTCAGTCAGTCATGCAACATTTTGCATTCCATTTGTGGCGCAGAACATGTGCTCAAATACATTGGAGATTAAAATGGATAAACAGTCGGTCGGTCCTCGTCTCAATTTAAGCATGCCCTCGAGTAACAATAAAGAAATATTGGAAACAGAGGAATATGTAATGTGAACACTATAAATGAGCGACAAAGAAAAATGCTTCCCCTGGATTTCTTTTTATCTACTTCACCATCTTCCTCCCTGTGTCTGGACCACCATCGTTATGACACCGTACAACACATACTTTTTTAACGCAGCCGCTTTAAATTATTCACCACCTTTGCAATTTTCATGAGCTAGGTGATTACATACTGAAATGGTACTGCAGGCAAAACAGGAAAGTATTTCTTCACAGCATTAGCAGCACTGTGGCAAAAGGCAGCAAAGGACCTTCCCCAACATGCTAAAAGAAAGATATTCTAATTCAGATCAAGGCATCTGAAAATGTCTTTCCCGCAAACCTTCTGTTGCATCTTCTAATGAGGGTTGTGACCTCTGGCCGGGCACATGCAGCAGGAAAAGATTTTTGTGTACAGGGAGCGTGGGAGCGATGCATGAATAATGGAGATTTGCAGTTTAAGTCATTTTAAACGCTGCACAGAGGGTCTTTAGTTTCATGGTTTGGTCAGTAACTTCAATTGTAGAAGCGGAACCTTGTCTTAATATGGTTGATGTGGATCGAAACCTATGGTACTATGTGATCGGGAGAAAAAAATATGAAATATAAAATTGGCATCACGTCCCATCACAGAACTGCGATTAACATTTTCCCTTTTAGTAACATAACAATGATCTTTTCTAACTTGATGAAGACCCGGTAGGGTCCAAACCATACTTGCCAACCCTCCCGATTTTCATTGCCCTGTCCTGGTTTCCTCCTGGGGTCACAATTCTCCCGCATTTCTCCTGATTTTTGGCCATTTTTCACATCTTTATTTTTGCCTTTTCATTATCTCAAACTGTTTCTGGCACTGCACAGCCTGTATTAACCCTACTGTTTCCACCCGAATGGCAAAAGAGCTACCAGCTCGTGGTTTGAGCTGCGCTCACCGCACATCACAGCAAAGTCGTCGTGGCAAGATACAAGCAATTGGAAACTAGAATGGCACTCGGAGAGCGCAGACCTCCGCCAATCTGCCTGAGTACGATTGCCCCCCACTCCGCTCAGCTTGCGCCATCATCCACGTGTAATTTTGTTTATGTTGAGATAAGCTGTACGTAGCAGAGCATCGTAAAACACTTCATTCAAACTGGACAGAAACTAAATAAAACTCACCTAAACCGTCGTAGTTACTCTTTCCAACAATCACCAAGTGTGCTTTGGTCGAAATCAACTGTAATTTCACCGAATTTAGTGTGAAAAAATGCTGAATCTACAGGTGTCCCCCCAACCCCTCCACCCCCCGCTCTGTCTCTGCAGGGAGAAGGAAAGAGGCAGGTTGATGCATCATGAACGCGTCATCAGTTACACTGCGCATGTCCTAAAGCCTGTGGTGTTAATGCACAGGCTGTTTGGAGTTAAAAAAAATTCCCGAAGCTGGATCACGATCCAGATCACCACCAAATTCGAATAGATTGTTTATTGTGCCACACCCCACTACTTAAAAAAATGTCATTCAAATCCATCTCGGACTGAATGAAAACTGATGAATATTAGCCTAGTTGATACCAGAGATTCACATATGTTCACGGCAGAGGGGTGAATTATTCAGTTTTCTTTCCTGACAATTAAAAATAGGCCTATTTAACAAAAAGTGTTGTTGCAGTGTACTTATTATTTTGTTATTTTTATTCTTCAAAAGTCACCAGAATGCAGGAAACATTTCTTTCTGGGGGAGGACCCACAGATGTTAGATCCTTTAATCAAACTCTTAGCAAGAAAGTGAATAAGCGTATTTCCCGAAATGTCGAGCTTTTCCTTTTTTTATAATTTGAACTGATTTACTGGCGTATTACCTGAAACAAATGTGCAAATAATCAAATTACCACAAACCAACTGACACGCAATGAATACAGAGTCCGCAGGTTGGAAGAGCGTGTGCTTGAGACGAAGAATTAAGGAGTGTCAGCTGTGCTCTGTCTGGATTGGGAAGTCCTTAAATCTTGTAGGTGAGGCTATCCGTCTCTGTCCGCAGCCTCAACAAGAGAAAGATAGATGCTTTCACTAAATGTGGTCTTGAGAAATCTGCAGGAAATGATTAAGGGTGATAAATGGGGACGTGGGATTTTTTGCTGGACCGACTTTCATGTGACATCCATTATAAAATCAATGGCAAAACTGGGCTTTTCAAAGCGCATGGTGGCAACAGCTTAAGCAATCTGTGTAAACTCTTGCACATTTCTGCACGTGTCTTTTGAAGCAGGCAAGAAAAGAATATTGTCTCTGAAGCCATTATCTTTAAAAACCCCTCGCTGACAATAATAAGAGCTCTATGATGAATGTTTCATTGAGTGAGAAAATCTCTTAGCTAATTAGGCAACAATTTGTCACATTCTTAAAAGCATAAAAATGCTAAGCGCAAATGTTTTTTTACCTAGACCCTGACAATTGAAGCAAGCGAACTAGTTATCGCAGAAAGCGTAATGCAAAATGCATGGGGCAGTTGACAGCATGAGTGTCTGCTAGACTGTCTTTTTAAGCTCTGCTGGCATTTCTTTGCACATAATCAGGCACTAAGAAACAAGGGGCCAACTCTAAATGCAGCTACGCATGACGGGAAACAGACAGACCCTGCATTCCCTTCTGTTGTTCAAATGGATTCTTTGATACTGACGACTGGAGCCTATAGGGGCCGCGTTTGTCACATAGTCGCTGTGTTCCCTTACAAGAGATCAGACTAACTCTGATGAGATGTAGAGGGACCAAACCAAGCTGTCAAACCTCCAGAGGAAGCACAGTACCTGTAGCGGAGGAAGCGCATCAAAGCAAGCGCGCCGCTTATGAAGATACAAGCTGACTTTTTAGTGTGCTTGAGTTTATTAAAGTGTATCTGATTGCCACTCTCGTATCAGATGTTGTTGTAAATATAACGATCTTTGTAGCATGTATAATAGCTAGTTCACACTACACAACTTTAGCCCTGATTTCGCCTGTAACAACAGGAACTTACTGTATGTGTTGCATTTGCAAAACAGAGCAAAGCTGTTGTTGCACCTAGAGGAATTGTAAAAAAGACCTGTGGAAACTGGGGGAAACAGGCTATTTATTTTAACACGTACCAACGACAACATTAGCGATGTGTCTCACGACTAGTATCATGTCATTTACCGTGTCTTTCTTGTTTGTGTTTTTGTGACTTTTTGGAGAACTCATCGAGGATTCGTCCTGGTGAAAGATCTTGTAGTGTGACATCCTGTCACCGGTCAGACCGTTCCTATTGGCTGTGCTCCGGCTGGTGGGCGGTGCTTGGTATTTCCTCAACTGATCTCAACATAGCTGCCGGGTCACAAACTTTCTCATTTTACAGCCAAACAGTACACTACAAGATGTTTCTGAAAACATTTGAGGAGAGAAATAGGCATTACAGTAACAGAATATTGCTAGGAGTTTGCGAGTGATTGACAGCTGGCTCATAGACGGCAGCTGGATGGCAGACTCCAGATCAGCTCTGACTGCTTGTTTTTCTCCTGTCTGTGAAATCTTGCAGATGCCGTTAGGAGCACCAGAGGACACAGAGACGCCTGATTTTTTTTCAGGTTATCTGTCTCATGTACTGATTTTATAAAAATAACTCTTTAAAATCATATTTGCTCCATTTCCACCCACTGCTGCGTTAGAGACTCCTGATTCCAAGACAGCAAGTCATGCAGTGTGAACAGTACAGCAATCTGACTTTGAAAGTTGTGCAGTGTGAACTTAGCCTAATATGAATAAGCATGGTCTCTTCTGGTTTTGACGGTGTTTCAGAAAACAGACACCCTCCTTCAGCCTTTAAGGGAAAGGCAATGCTTTCTAGGGGACATATTAATTCTCCAGCCAGATAGCTGGGCTTGATTGATTCAAAGTCTATTCTTAGTTGGCATTTAGCTTAGCGCTAAATGATTTTCAGCTCGAACTGTCTCTCTGTCTCCGTTGGCCTCTCTTCCTCCTCTATTTCCCCCCTTTTTGTGTTTCTGTCTTTCTCCCTTAGTGGCTTTTTTCCCCCCTCCATCTCTCCCTTCTTCCCTTACCTCATCCACTCTGTCTTGCTCCCTAATTACATATCTCTCCACTCCCCTTCTCTTCCCTCTCCTTCCTCCATCACTCCTAATTCCTCGGTGTAAAAAGCCATGGTCTGCATTCTGGCTGGCCGAGAACAGCTGCCTCTCCAATTGCTCAGGCATGGACAGATCTTGTTACGGAGCTGGACAAACTACTTCTTAGTCAGGCCGTCATGAGTGCACAACTCTTCCACTCTCTCCTCTTAGAAGTTTGGGGCAAAACAGTTCACTTCAAGTTATAGGACAAAGGGGAGACACAAGGTGGCTACGGAGAAAAACTCATTTGCAGAAGCTTTCAGATTTGTTTCTTTAAGTTTTGTGTGCGTGATTCATTTAATTGCGGTTGTGTGACTACAAATTAATAAAAGTCGAACCTCTATGTATGTAGTTATGCTACATATTCATGTACACTATGCACACATACACAAACACTGTACTTAACCACATTTAAGAATATAAATGAATGCCTGGGAGTTACTTACTCGTACAGATTTCTTCAGCCTGATCTCACAGAAACACGTTAAATGATCATGACCGGGTAACAGTTAAATTACGTGCCGTCGCCACGGAGACAATGCCAATGGAAAGTCTCGTCCAACCTTCCCTCTATAGATTTTGGCGCTATAGTGTAGCACTTGATCCGCTCACTTTTATTCAGTTGTTTCATGAGCGTCGTCTGAAAAACCTCATATCCACAGGGCAATTAAAATATCAACATCATATATTTTGAAATATTCATTTCAATCAGGAGACAACCCGTATCGAATGAACAATCATTTATTACATGGTGCGTGATAAGAAGAATAGTGCAAAGTCTTTGGAGATTAGACTCCATCGTGATGTAGTATATCAAAGGGGGTAGTGATGCCGTGATGAGATTAGGATATATTCCCCCCTGGAGTCTAGACACTGGTGGTGGTGGTGAAGGGAGTAGCTGAAGAGCCGATGAAGGGATGTAAAGCAGGAATGGGCACTGAATATGATGAAGACTGGAGATGACATCAGATCGCACTGAAATGACAACTGACAGCAGCAGAGAGGAGAACGATTTTAAAATTTGATTGCAACGATATGATTGGCTCAGGGAGAGTGTGGTAGAATCGGTTTGGTTAACTAAGAGTGAACCACCCACAGTCAGCTAATAGAGTAGGAGCCAGCGAGAGAGAGAGAGAGACAGAAAGGTTGTGAATGAATGAGAGTGCTGCGGTCATTTCTTGATGTCATGTCTAGTCCTGCTCTTTAGGTTATGTGTCTTATTTACTTCAGTATTCAGTTATTATTTCCTGTTTTATTTTGTGGTACTCACCTCTCCTCTCATTTCAGATACTTCACTTACTGCCCTTGTGTGTTTAACGCCTGTGTGATCAGGCTTGTCCGAGATGATCTGCGCCTTGACTGGAAAGTAAACGAGATCAGGCGGCGGCAGCAGCGGAGGGCTGTGGCAAAAAGCTGCGGTCAAGTCGGACAGTTTCCAGCAGCCTTCAAAGAATTTACAGGAAGTCACAGGAAAAGTGACATCCTGTTAGATCTGATCTGTAGGCTACTTGTAGTTGAGGCCATGTTGGTATTTTTTTTGTATTTCTTTGTAAACATATGTCAAATTGTGGCGTTGGGTTCTATCCTTTATATTTTTTGTCTGCCTTGTAAAGCACTTTGTAATGAGTACTCGTTTTTCTTTGTTTTCCCTTTCACAGTTTTGTGTACATTACACCCATAATCATTATGTTTCGCAAGAACTTGTAAAAACTGAAAATAGTAGGCCTTCTTATAGCCGCCCGAGTCATTGAGAGCATTGATATGAGGTGATGCATATCCTGGGTCAATAAAGTTTATCCCCTCATGGGAGGGAGCTTCAGGATGTAATGCAGATGAACATGACTCGGCACGGCTTGGCTATGCACACCATGGCTGAACCATGCTATTCCAAGCCTGTGAAGATGGGGCTTAATAGTATTTTAATATGACCATGTCCATGGAGAGTACATGGTGACGACTGGCTGGAGGTTATACATGTACACATTGTTCCCGGGCAACAGCACGGCTGTGAAGTAATAGCTTTATTACAGTTCATACTCATAGCTGGAAGGCAACTTCAGTCAGCTGTTCTTATGTGTTGCAGTAGTTTTTTAGGCTAATAAAATACACTGTAATTCCAACATAAAGATTATTAAAACTAGTTAAGCCATATACAGTATATCTGGTTTTACTTGTTAACAACCCCCTAAAATATGAAATAAAAAGGCTTAGTTTCCATTTCTCTTGTGTGACTACATGGCTGTTTCCTCATCGGAATATTGCATGAATTCTCCAAAGTCAGAACGCCTGGAGGTTTCCTCGTCCTTCCCCTTCTGCCAACATGGCGTGAGTGCTCCATAAGTGGTGACTAGAGGCAATAGGCAACATGAGGTACAAAGTATAAAGGCATGGTCCACACTTGTGCAATTCATCATCAGCCTCTTTGTTTCTTGTGGAAATGTGTGGGGCTTTGAAAGGTCATTTTCCAGTTAGATTGAGGAGGTTGCTGCTAATATTGCTCTCCGTGTTAAATGGCAGCGGGTTTCAAAATGGAATGGACTCTGCTGATATTTAGCTCCAGATGCAGAGTCATTACCAGGTCAAGGTCAGACTCAAACACCCCAACACACACACTCCAAGATGCACACACACAGTGTTGGCTCAGGTGGAAAATAACGAAGGTTTTGGATATTGTAACCCTAGTTCTATGAGCACAGGCAGAGCCCTCTACTGGATTCTATGGGTAATACTTTCCTCCGATCACACGCACACATTCGCCCACTGAGATTCGCATGAACGTAGCCAGCCAATCAGAACGTGCATACCGAATACGTGCATTACCGCAGTATATAAGGCGGCATCCGGCACTGCCTGATATCCAATGCCCTCTGCAGCGAGCGGAGCAGGACTTCTTTATAGAAGTAGGGTTACAATATCGTAACCTTTGTTCTAACTCACACATGCTTCGCTCTCTACAGGACTCTATGGGCACAGTGAATGGAACCCGCTGGATGAACGCCCTGCCACGCCAGCACATCGATCTAACCACAGTGATCTAGACCACCTAAGGATTAGACACCACAGCCCACCTACTTCTCTATAACCTAGACCGCCGCAGCGGAGAAGTAGGGGGCCCTACCATAGCTGATCTGGGTAAAGCCGTGGTCGAACCCTGCAGGGATCAAAAACAAACAGTAGACACCCTGCGCACCACATTCCCCGGGTAAAGAAGCCTTTTTCACCAGTCCTGTATTGTTCCAGCAAGCATAAACCCTGAAAAGGAGTCCGGCATGTCCAAGAAGTAAAACCGTATGAACGTAAGGCATTGACCATGATGCCGCCCTACATACAGTATGTCCTTGCGCACACATTCGGTAGGCACGTCCTGATTGGTCAGCTACGTTTATGCAAATCTCATTGGGCGAAAGTGTGCATGTGATTGGAGGAGAGTATTCCCAATAGATTCCAGTAGAGGGCGTAGCCTGTGTGTGTTACAACTACAGCATACAGTATGCATATGATTTAACATCTGATATGACCAACTGTTCGATCGGCTCTCGCAGAACTAATTTGAGTGAAAACAATTGGTGATAACAGGAGACTGAGCTCTTCATACTAAGAACAGACTGCCTGTAAGGTCTATGTTACTGGATTATTAAGATGCATCAGTGAGACTGTAAATCATTTATGAATGATATATCCCTCTGCAGTAGAACCCCATGCATTTGACCATGATATTTAATAGATGCGCTTAAGGTGTCCACGAGCTTCATGATAATTACAATAACAGTAATACTTCCTACAGCATCCATTTGAAATTTATGCAGCCTGTCAGTACTGTTCACTTTTATATAGGTCATTCTGAATGGCTGATTTATGGAAGCTCCAAGCGAAACTTCTTATCTGTCCAGTTTTATACCTCCATTAGGCCCTCTTTGGGTGTTATTGATGGGTCTGCAGAGATACATCATTTATGTCACTGCTTCTGACACGCATCCTCAAGATCAAAATCTGGAGCCAAGGTGTTGCTTCTCCACTTCCTCCAACAGTCATCTCTGTTTGTCTCTCTCTTGCTCTCTCCCTGTCCGTCTATCTAGTCCTCGACTTTCTCTCCATTTTTCATCTCTCCAGTAGTTTATAAAAATGCATGGAGATTAAGTGTCGTGGATAATAACAATTTTAATGTCCAAAAGTGATATGCGGCGCTGATGGCGCTTGCCAACATGGAAAACAGCTGGTGGACAAACTTCAAATCCCAAATGTGTACTACAACATTTGGCACATGCTGGTTCTTTGACAAACCACTTCTATGATTAACAGCGAGGATTTCTGTAATTAAACATTCAGTCGAATGAATGACAAAAAAAATGGATTTTGAGGATTTTAATTGTATAAGATATTTTTTCAATAGCTCCACATTTGTTTCTGTTAGTAGCTTTACTGGTTTTAAAGACCTCATGCCATGATCATCAGTGCTGTATTCACCAGTGTTTCTTTGTTAAATATAATGCGGTAAAGAATGCTGTCCAAGGGCTCAGCCAATTTTAGCACTCACACAGTGTCTAATGAGGTTGAATTAAAAGCTATTGAGGATGTGACTGACTGTCCAAACAGATTTCGTCTCCAGGCTGGGAAAGTGTTTGTGAACAATTGTAACTTCTCCTATGACAACATATTTTATATTAATACAACTGTGTATTACTATTCATGGAAAATCTGAAAATGTTTAATGAAAAGGTGAAACACTGGCTGAACGCACAGAGCAAGTGATGTAGTATATCAAGCAACCGTTATTGCAAGTTAGATGGTATAATAACGGGTATAACGAGCAAGAAAAAATTGAAAGTTATGTGGTATAATAATGCAACCCAGTCTCACTGTAAGGCGTATAAATAACACATTACACGGACATTCTGCGTGTCATGAGGACACATTTTAGCCTTTTCGTGTGTCATCTGTACGCTGTTTTCTATGTGTTATTTGTACACCATGCAACAAAACTATGGCAACATTTGGAGTAAGGTTGAGGCAACAAAACCACACACAAAAAAACACTTAGTTAGGTTTAGGAAAAACGTCATGGTTGGCTTAAAAATAAGTACGTAAATTAAGTAAAATCCGTACAGAAACAACGTAACATAAATACGGAAAACACGTGACAAACGTCACTAAAAAACATGTGACAAATGTCTGTTCAAACCACAACTATTGCACACAAAGTGACAACATAATATACCAAAATCTGTATTGTCCCATTCTACTTTAGTGTGCGATTTTCTTACTTTAGTGGATAAGAAATTCAGATGGGGACTGTCCATTGTTCCGATGACCCATTATTACGAAATCCTAAGAATCCAAAAATGTCCCATTGGACCAAAAGCCCATTTGTCTTACAGCCCATTACCCCGGCCCATTGTTTTGAAAACGCACACTCCTTGCAACAAAGGGGAGCACATGGCTAATTATTATGCAGAATGAGGTCATCGGACCTTCCAGATTTTTTTTCCCAGTATGGCTGAAGGCATGACGCACCACTCTGCCTCTGATTGCCTATAATTCATTGGTTGGTTGGGCTGGTTAAGTTTAGGCATGAGGGGTTAGATTGGTTAGGATTAGGGTAAGAATATCAGGGTGAAAGCCTCGTCCACACTGGGAACGTCAAGTAGCGGCTGCGTTACCTGTTGTTTTGTTATTTCGCCGTCTGTGTTAACAGGCTAGAGCAGCAACTCTTCTAGAGATTCGAGGTCTCACCTATTTTTAACGCGAGCCGCACGCGGTTCACAGCAGCAAGTGATCTATTGACTGTATATTGACATCATACCAGCATCACTACAACAGTTTCAATGTCTGGACATCTGGAGAATATGTCACAGACAGTAAAGACTTATTTTTAAATCACCACTTCCTGCTTTCATTTCAAAATAAAAGCCCTCAAGCATTTTTTTTCTATGGACTGAATTCCTTCATTTGTT
>CAKALG010024492.1:0-12096 GCA_916700815.1 Helicolenus hilgendorfi
TTTATACTTTTAGATGTTCAGCTACATTAGATTTTGTACTGTATTTACATTTTTAGTAGACATTTATAGCCTCAGTGGTATCAAGCACTCAGCGAGGGAAACAATGAAACCTGCTACCATGACTCACCCAGTAAAGAGGAGTGCTGTTTATTCTTCACGGGGAGCAGTTCTTCCTGTTAATAACAAAGCACTTAGGCGCTACAGTTGGGAGTCTCTTTGCAACTATAAATATGAGAGCTGTCATTGTTATGATTATTTCAAGCCCTCTGCATTGACCCTCCATTGTCTCCCGGCAGTGTTTTGTTGCTCTGTATCAGACAATAGACAAGCAGGGTTTGTCGTGGAGCTCCACAATCCTTCGTCCGCTCAGAGTAAAAAGGTCAGGAACAGTTAAATCTGGATATGTGAAGTGGGACAGTGCCGGCTCGGCGCAGGTTATCGGGCTGTTTGCAGTTTTAAACGCTGCTATTGTTTGGTGACTCCTGGTGGGCTGGTCCACCTTGAGGCAGGGTCACAAGCTCTGCTGGCCTGTCCCTTTGTCATCCTTCCTTTGAGCCAACAATACATCAATAGCAGGTTTTAAAACATGTCCTCTTGTAGCTTACATTCAGTTTACTGAAATCAGATACTATTTTTTTTTTTTTGAATGAAGTAAGAAGCACATTGTTCCATTTAAACCTGCAGTAGGCAGAATATGTTTGGCATCATTGGGCAAAAAAATCCATAATAACCTTCCAGCATATTGTAATTCAAGTGTCCTGAGAGAAAACTAGACTTCTGCACCTCCTCTTGGCTCTGTTTTCAGGCTTTAAAACATCTAGCCCGTGACGGGAGACTTTGACCAATCACAGGTCATATCAGAGAGAGAGAGCGTTCCTATTGGCTGTTCATTCACCGGAGGCAGCTGTCAATCACTCGCAAACTCTGATGAAATGGTCACACTAGGAGGCGCTGATCAAATATGTGTATGTATGATCAAATATGTACCGTTTAGCTCTAAAATGAGAAAGTTTGCTCGGGCTGGTGGGAGGTGCTTGGTATTTCCTCAACTGATCTCAACATGTCTGCCGGGTCTCAAACTTTCTCATTTTACAGCTAAACACTACACTACAAGAGGTTTCTGAAAACATTTGAGGTGAGAAATAGGCATTCTAGTAACAGAATATTGATTCATATTTGATCAACGCTGCCTAGTTTGACCGTTTGATCGGAGTTTGTGAGTGATTGACAGCTGCTCAGAGACGGCAAGGCTCCAGCTCGGCTCTGATTGGTTGTTTTCCTCCAATCTGTGAAATCTAGCAGATGCCATTAGGAGCGGGTGACACAGAGGCACATGATTTTTTTCAGATTACCTGTCTCTTGCACTACTGTCAGGATATAGTGCCTGTTTAATAAAAAATTAATTTTTAAAATCATATTTGCTGCAGTTCTATCCACTTCTGCTTATTAAGTGTATTTAAAAATTATGTGGTTGTATCTTTTTGTTTGAATCTCATGTTGAAGTTCAGCTCATCCTTTCTGAGAAATGCTATAAAACTGTTTTCCCTTTAGTAGCTCCTATAGAGGAGACTTTTGTGTTGCTGGCAGCAGCAAATTTTCAGATTTTATCAAATACAACAACTTAACAAATTGTGAGTATCTCATGGTGAAAAAGTCCAGTATATTTCTCATAAAGCACGGCGTTACAGTTTCAACTCTTGAACTAATCTTTTCTCTTTTCATGTCAGAGCAGAAATTGAAACTGAGCGCTTGCTTTCTAATCACTGATCTACACACTGATGTAAACTAAACATGAATCACACACAGTCCTCCCCCACCTTCCACTCCAGCTCTTTCAGTGAAACATCTCACCCGCGCCATTTCTATTTATATCCTGCAAAAAGCGACACTTGGGTTTTGAAATGAGTCTGATTTGCACTTGCTGCACTAATTTGATGCAGAGAAACTCCCACAATGACCACATCCACGGTGAAATAGGTCTAGGTATCATCGGATAATCCGTAAAGTTTTTCTTTTAAATAACGCAGTATGTTATGTTTGTTTATCAATGAAGCACATATTCATTCAAACTGCTGGACATGCAACACATGAAAAAGGATCCTGCAGCGGTCTAGGCCGCAGCATCAATCACATCATCCAGTCTTGTGACTCCGTGTAGAGGCACAGTTGGTATTTATCTCCTTGATCTAAAACAGGAAAGAGTGACGAGTTAATGATTAATATCTTTGTCAGTTACGCCACTTTGGATTTTCCAAACACGCATAATGCCGCCTGTTTACATCACTAGAAATGTTCCACACAGTGATGATCAGAGTCTTTTTACTGTTTTGTGTTGGTGTTTGAGATATGATCTGTTTTTACAGCACAACGTCGTTATCTGTCCCGGTTTGTACTTGTATTTTCATTGTGATGTTATCTGTCCCCGTTTGTACTCGTCTATGAAACTTTTTTACTTGCCGACCATCTTGACCACCCAGGACTCCCTGGCAGAAGAGATATTGTATTTCAATGGGGCCTTTCTGGTTAAATAAAGGATCAATAACTCTTGAAGCTTCAAAAGTTTGCTTTTAATATTACATCATCGTCATAAGGTCACTATAAAAGAGCTTTTAGTGGGTTTATAGTGATATAAAAAATACATGATTTTTTTGTTAAGGAGCTAAAAGTTGTCCCTTTAATGTGGTATTAATGGAAAAAAAAGTGGAATACAATCAATATAAGATGATTAAATATCACATGTCTCTGCGGAATTATCTTGGTCTGTTACATTTGGGCTAATTGCGTGTGTTTTTGGAGCAATGCAGATAACCTTGGGGGTGTCAATGAGCCATGTCATTCCCACCCCCAGGCCACAGTGTCAGTAAATTAGGTATCTCTCCGGGAGCCTGGTTCAAAAGGATGTAGAGGTCATATTTTAATCATGTCATCTTTAAGTTTGAACCAGCAATGTTTTTGTGGTGGCGATATTTAAAAACAGGAACTTAGAGAGAAAACAATAATCATGATTCAGTCTTAGTAAGCGCTGTGGCTTTCAGACAACAGTGGGTTGAGAAGATGAGGACATCGACTCATTGGGGAATTAAAGAGTGATTTTCTGTGGTTAAAGGAGACAGAGTTCTGCCGAGGAAGAGAGATAAAGTATTGTGTGGTCTGAGAGGCTCTGTAGAAATTCCTCATGGGGAACACGCTGACCTCAAGGCTGACCTGTAAGCGTCAGCTTTTATGTGGGGTTGTGCTGCGGAGTGTGCTATGGGCATTTGTTTATGGGTCTGTGCTGTAGCGTTAGAAGGGTATCACTAATCCTGCCATGTGCTTAGTGGAGCCGCTGTGTTAAACAACTACAAGTTTTGCTGATCAGCTCTTTAGTTACTGTACAGTTCAGTTTAAATTTGAGGTATTCACTTACACTCATCCACAGCTACGTATAAAATGAACACGCAGATAAGGATTCAGCATTGCTCAAGAGCTGCAGTCACAGCCAGCAGGTCATAAAAAAGGTAGTAACTTTTTAAAATGTGACAATGTTCCTCTAAATTAGTTAAAAAAAACTGTTAATGTAATACACTAAACCAAATCATTACATTAATTGTATAATTTCTTCTTCATAAGAGGTTTATTAAGTGATTTATCCTCAAGGTTCAAGGTTCTTTAATTTGAGCAAAGCAGTCATTGGCAATGACGAATCTTTGGTCTCAGGTTCCTTCAACAATGCTCATAAAATATGTGCATAAGAAAAAAAATTACACAAGTAGAAGTAAAAGCAAAATGATAATCTAAGGCATAAAATAAATTAAATATAAAATAGTAATGTAAATGTAAATTTGTAAATTTGTAATTTTGCTGAAGACAGTATGTCAGATGGGAAAACTGAATGTAAACAGGAAGTAATATGAGAAGTAATATGTGTACACACAGGGGTAAACAGGCATGTAGTATAGAGAAGTACTGTAGTAAATATTAATATATATACTGTGTATACACAGAGGTGTAACAGTTTGTAAAACACTATGTAAAGTATATGAAGGTAAATAATAAAATACTGTCTAATAAAGTGCAACTCAAATTATTATAATTATGTAAGTTTGTCTCGGTAATATCATTTTACATGATTATTAAAGTGTTTATAATACAAACACTTTTGAATGGAATCATTTTATGTTATATGTAGCAGTGCATAAACATATTACATTTTCTAAAAGTACATTTTATGGCTTGTCAGTTTTTATGTTTTCATCTGATATATGGGCACTTTGACGGGCCATGTATAGGACATGTGGTAGTTGTGTGGTTTGACCCTGTGACCTTTCCTCTCTCCCATGAGACTGTCAGTTGCACCAGTGGGCTGTCCTCTCTGGTTAGAAGCTCTAGCTACTGGGGGAGGATTAATGTGTCCACACTGGCTAGTCAGACATTGTTTAGATCCCCAGGAGTTTCCAGAGGAAGGACTCTCGGCTAAGGAAAGCCCAACCTGTCCCATCAAGCAGAACACACCTCATCATAAGGTTTTTTTTTTACTCCGACAGTCTGTAACACCGTGTCCAGTCAGGCTGAAATACTCAAACTGAAACAAAAGCGTGAAGATTGGATGTACTGTTGTATCTGTATGCATTGGGGACAGAGATAACCTGCAGTGTGCAGCGCTTTAATACATAAGGGTGTTTCCAGGATATGCAGGGCGTGTCAGTGTGTATAAGTGTGTGATGGAGTGTGTATGGGAATTCCCACAGAATGGATTTAGTCACAACTGTTACCTCCTCTTCCCACAAGTCCCATTTCATGCTGAGACGTGTTGGTGCTCTGTTTAAGACGAAACAGCAGATACTTCTGCTGTATTTCTACATTTTTAAGGATTTCTTCATGCCAGCATTTTGATTAGAATCAAAACGCTTCCAGGCGTGACTTTACACAGAGCAGTCTTTTTCCATGAATCATCTTTCTTTGCAGGTTCACATGAAGTCCTTGGCTCCAATACGAATGTCACACATGGCACAAACAGGCTCTGCCTTAAGGTAAAGACTCATCCAGTCCATGAGGAGAAGAACAATAACGGGCATTGTGCACACATTGTTTGTCAAAAGAAGTTGAAATGTCCCAATTTCATTTCCTGGCTCCATGTTGAAACATATATGAGCCCAGCGTGAGCTTTCCTGTTCTTACAGTTTTTTTCTCATTCGCTTTGACTCAATTCTTGAAGGAGAATTATGTAAGCTCAAATTTCTGAACAATTAGTTTGTTATTCATTCGATTTTTCTATTCATTCAAGCAAATTGCATAGTTTTGGCACACTTGTGCAAAGAGTCAGGACAATTGTCTACAGTTTGCACAATAACCACTTGCACCACTTGCTGACTTGTTGACCTTTACTGTTGAAATGGGAATCTAAAAAGCTCAGTGCGATACACAACAGCATTCAGCTACTGGTGTAGTACAGTAAGCAGTCACTGTCAATAAAAAAAGTAGAACAGAGATTTGCATATAAGAAACATTTCCAAGGTTGACTGCCGTGGTGCGAAAACATGTAAACATTTTGGTGCCGTTGGCCAATTTACTGACATAATAAGTAGGTTTTGAAGCATGCATGAAGTGTTGTGGGTCAGTTACTACCTCGTGCAGTCATGCAATAGAGTTGTGATGTCCCATCAAACAGTTGTGACACTTGCACTTACAGTTTAGAGAAAGTTAAGACTGTTTCAACGATTGAGAATAGCTGTAACAGGCTCTGGCATGTTGCATGCGTGTTTTTTGTAAACTCCGCCGTACCCAGATGAAGGGAGGGTTTTATCAACATTGTTTATGCTTTCTGTTTCATTCCTAAGATGTTATGCAACTAAGAGCTGGTCAAATAACTCCTCCAGGGATTGATAAGGCCTGTTTATGGTCCGAGGCGACAGGGAGTTAGGGAGGATTACATGTGACTGGTTGGTGCACTTATTTAGCCTGTCTCCCTCCTCGCAGACACGGAGTCCATTCCACCGCTGGTTATTAGTTCAGTGCTGCCTCTTATTTTACACTGAGTGAGGCTGTGTGCTGTAGCACAAGCACAACAACCTGCTTTTTGTTTTTTCTTCGTAAAACCACATCCTGACAAATGGTTATTTAATGCGATGTTCTGTCTCCCGCATTGTGTGTTTTTATTACCTTCTCCTTCCCAGCCTGGAAAGTTGTCTTGCAAAGCAAGTAATCTGCCCCCCCCAGAGGGTGGCAAACTTTTTATAGAGGGATAATAATACCTGTTTACCCCCAAACCAAGGTGGGACTGTAAATACCAGAGATGTGGAATGTGATTCCTGTGTAATTGTGGGAAAATGTTGCAGATATCTAAATGGGCACTTTGCAGTATCAGGGTAATAACAGCCATTTCCTCCTTAAATTTATCCTGTGAGCCATGCAGGGAAAACGGGTGATTATCCTTTGCAGAGACCCCCTTCCCCCCCAGATCCATTTAGTGGGACAGGCGCTTCCCTTGTCATGTGATCCGGAGCTGTGGAGTGAATCCGAGGACCTCACCCCGGCCCTACCTCGCCTTCCCCGAAAGTGCACTCACACACACTGAGGTCCCCGTTACAGAAATTACTCCTGACACGAGTTCTCAACACGCCAGAGGATCTCCGGTCAGTTGGGACTGACAGAACTTCAAAGCAGCCATTAAGAGGTTCATTGGAGGAAACATGCTGGGTTTGCCACCGGGGAATAGGAACCTAACGCCCTAAGTTAAAGCCTGGATCCTGACTTGTTTTTGTCTCCATAAGACCTGGAGGACGGCACTGACTATGATGACCCTGCATCTACTCAGCCAAAACACTGTGATCTATTTGATGTCAAACCTTCTCTGAATGTCATAATCTTTGAAATATAAATGTTTACAAGTGTGATTTTTTTTTTGTACTGTACAAGAGCGCTTTGATGCACGCTCCAATCTCAGATCACCAGAGCAACGCAGGACAGAGTGTATGTGATGACAAGCAGTGTGGCGTCTGTGTTTTCTCACCCTGCAGCCTGCTGGGAAGGAGAGGTCAGGCTGATTAGATAACTGTTGTGTATGCAGAGCAGCCTGCTGGGCTCACGTGGGGGGGTCCGATCCATGACACGGAGAGCTTATACAACCATAAGCTTTAGTGTATACACAACTTCATATCCTTTAAGCAACACAGTTGTGTGAGTAAAATGGGAACAATTAAGAAACGTCTAGGAGTTACATCAGTCATTGTTTATGAGGAAGGTTCATTTTCTAAGGATATGTGGAAATAGTTTGCAAGAACTGTTTTTTCACTTCCTTTATTTCATTAAGATAATCAATGCATTCGCATATCTTAACGGAAATTAAACTGTTATTTCCTCTGTTTGTCCCTCTCTGTCTCTGCCTTGACCTTTGGCCCAGATGTCAACAGCCATGAACACCTGGTGTTCAGATAACGGTTGTATCTGGTGAATACACACTGCTTGACTCATTCAGGAAGTTTAACATAGTGATTAAAACATGAAAGATGAACAAGTTTGTGATGCTCAGTAATCATGTAGCCAGGTTGCAGCCACTCGCACGAGGATGCCGCTTTAAGACGGCCTCGTGTTGCAGATGACGTGAACTGCCTCAGAGTCAAATTGTACTTGTTTGTTTTCATAACAGCCCGGGTCTTTAAACCCTGACCTTGACTCGCTCACATGGCTTCAGAACCAGAGTTATAGGTGGGGTATGAATAAAGTGCCGCTGACTGACCTTCAGGCTATGTCAATAACGTCAGAGCACCATGTTGCTTTCTGTTATTCACTCTCACGCTGTGTTCGCTCCTCACTGATGCCATATCGCTCGTAAATTTGTCCACAGCAGGACAAATATTTCATACATCTGTTTTTTCATCAAACTGCAAACAGGACTGACTTGAATAGTTGGTTTTCATTTCAATTTCTTTTTTTTTATACACATAAGGCGGTTAAATTATGCCGCATGACTGTTAGAATTGTAATTCTCTGTTGATCAAAGGAGCAGCCTTGTCAGTGACGATATTAAAAACACCACGTCCTTGCAGAGAAGGAAAACAAAATGTTACAGGATGATTAAATGGAATTCCTATCTAGGTTAAGTTCAACATTAAAAAGACACTACGCTGCTTTCACTCCTTTCTAGTATCAACTGGTCTGCTCACTATGTCTAAGCACACATCATTATGGCATTCAGTCCAATTATGCTGTTTTTGACCTGGTGCTTCTTACACCACAACCCCCGTATATATATATAAATATAATAGTGTATAGTATGCACATGTTCAGGCAAACATGAAATACACACATGTGTGTATTTCATGTTTCCCTGAACATGTGAATAGTCGTTTTTTGCCAGTTGGCAGTAATAAAGACTTCCTCTCCCTCACCAATGGTTGCCTCACAGGAAGCTGGCACTCCCCAGTGGGAGTCAGACATACTCCATCAGACTTTCTACTTCCACTTATTTACATCCTCATTTGCATGGAAGACACGCATTAAAGAAGAGTTTTAGCATTTAAATGGTGTGAAGTCAAACCTGTTTGCTGATGCTACAATTTTCCCTTTACTCGTGCAAACTGGAAGTCTTATGAGGTTTAATGTTGTAAATCAACAGGTATTGTAGCGACATTTAATTTTGACTTTTGGTCCATTAGGTTATGTCCAAGTTCAACATTTAAAACCATTCCTATTAAAGCATCGAAATATAGCATTTCCTTCATTTAAATGACAAAAGGTTTCAGGTGCAATCATTTGATTTGAACAGTACATGACTTTTATTCATTACTGTGGCACGAGTGCAGTATGTGGAATTCTGTGTCAGTGCATTTAATGGACAATAAAGACTACAATGAAATGGTGCCAGAACAAAAAAAGGCACTCCTGTGACCTATTTGTAATTCACAATAAAAAAAAAAAGCCCTGTACAATCTATAGCTTGATATAACGTTGTGTTAATTTAATACTTTTCTAAAGTTAGCACCACATCTAACCACGGAAATGTACAAATACACAGGCACATTTAGCATTCAGTATCATCAGCTGTGCTGCTGCACAGTGATCACATTACCCTCCAGGTCATTTGCAGAGTAATTGTGCTTAACACAATTACAAAATATTCCACAGGAAAGGGAAATTAGCAAGCAGTAATAAGCAATCCACAGATGAGAACAAAGAGTAATACTGCAGGGCCGAGGCTGTCGATGACAAGTCCAAACACATGCCCTGAGATGAAGATAATACCTGTTTGGCAGGTGCTTCATAAAGCACTCCAAAAAAAATCCATTCCCATTGTCTCGAGGAGGTTTATTTTTCCTGTGGAAGGGTGTATTTCATTGTCAGTGTAGCAACCCCACCATCACACTGAAGACTCATTGTGGAAGACTTTAGCTTTGAGGCTCCTCAGGCTGAACTGCAGGTTGGAGCCGGTTTCTGACTGCAGGGCCTCGGAGAACTTGACCTCATACGAGCGGCTGCCCTGAGACTTGGACCTCTTTATGGAGTTCTGGATGGTCTCCGAGGTGAAATAGTAAACGATGGGATCAAAGCAGCAGTTGGACACAGCGATGCAGAGGGCTATTGGGTAGATCGTCCGGACCACCGACTCCACAAAGCAGCCTTTTAAAGTTTTAGTGCGGACCAGAGCATAGAAAACCAAGTTGACATTGTAGGGGATGAAGCAGAAACAAAAAATAAGCAAGTGCACAACTATCATGCGCAGGATCTTTGTTTTGTTCAGCTTCCCCCCACTACCGGTTTGGGGCTGACGCAGGGTCTGCAGCACCATGATGGAGCAACACACGTTGAGTAGAATCGGGATGACGAAACCCACTGTCTCTATGAAGATCACCACCTTGGACAGGTGAGATTTCCACTGCTTGGAGGAGAAGTTCTCGAAGCAGAAAATGGCGGTGGAGTTGTTGGTCTCACGTGAGGTGGTCTCCAACATGAACCCCGTGGGGAGACTCCCTGACAGCACCAGCACCCACATGGCAATGCATACTATCTTAGCATTGCGCTTGGTCCTCAGCATCCTTGAGCGAAAAGGGTGCACGATGGCTAGGAAACGATCCACGCTGATGCAGGTGAGGAAGAGAATGCTGCCGTACATGTTGGTGTAGAACAGCGAGACGGAGACCTTGCAGAGCATGCCTCCGAAAGGCCAGTCCCGGTTGATGAAGTAGAAGACCCTCAGAGGCAGCGTGAAGACAAACAGCAGGTCAGACACCACCAGGTTCATCATGTAGGTCGTGGTCTCGTTCCTCAGCTTCAGTGAGCAGGTGAATATGTAAATAGCCACGACATTGGTGATCAGTCCCACCACGAACACAATGCTGAAGACGGTGCTGTACAGCGGGTATTTGAAGCCATCGTTCTTGTCGCAGGTGGAGCTGTTTGTGGAGCTATTTCCAGGCCATGGCTGGGTGAAACTGTCAGTCGGGAGGGTACTGTTATACATTCTGAGAGACAAAGAGTGGAGGGATGAGGGGTGTCTGTTATGTAATAGCTATATAATGAAGGGGCTGCTCTACACAATGAATTCACCATGAATGGAGAGTAAAGCACAGAACAGTCCTAAACCAGGATACATGTAAAGACACTCATCTGATAATATAGGCCATTGGTACAAAGGTTTCCTTCCAACACAACTGTCCATGTAAGAGAGGACTGCAGCACATGGTCAACATGACTCTCTTCCCCCTATCTTGATGTAGTTATCTTGTGGGGGGGTTACCTCATATTGAAAAGACCCCTCCCAGAGGACAGAGATCCAGGCCGGAGTGTCCTCCCCTCCCCCTGCAATGTCTCTCCACCAGGCTGCACCCCACAAGTAGCAGGCTGAGCTTCACTGATAAATCAGTCACACAAACGTGTCTCCTTTTCACTCAAGAAGTCCTCAGTTACCACGAGCTGCTGAGTGCCACGAAAGAAATGATGGCATATCCACAGTCAGGTCCGTTACAGAGATGTCCTCATGGCAAAATCCTTTGTCTTTGTCAAAACCCCAGTCCTGTGTTTTTGTCCTTTTTCAGCTCCAAAGCAGCAAAGTTGTCATTTAGCTGTCCACCTCTCACAAGGTCCTCACCACAAACCACCAGGCTCATTCAAAGGAGCAGTGGAGCTTGAGTTGAGCGCCTGCTCTCCGTCTGTGTGTCACAATGTGAGTGTTTCACAGTTTGTCCTCAGAGTCTGTTTCCTGTCCCCCCTCTTTCTTTCTTTTTCTTTTCCTAACTGACTGAGTCACTCAGTCAGTCTACTTTTCTCTCTCTCTCTCTTTCTCCTCAGTCTCTCTCTCTGACAGCCTCACGAGCCTTTGCTCAGCACGCATCACACTCAGACAGAGCTCGACTTCTCCTTTGTGCCGGTATCACACACAGGCAGTTTTTGTACTTTGGAAGGGAGAGCAGCTGTGGTTACTCCTCCCACTGCCTCCCATCTAACTCCTCCTACTCCTTTGTCTGCTTCACAGAATCAACCAAAACAGCTCAGCATTGTGAGGGAATTCATCAAAAGTTGACAACACATGCTCATAATCACCTACTAACACACATTGATGACTGGATGAACATTTAAAATGCATGTTTTGAGGTATTCTTACTAGAGCAGTGAGAGAGCACAAGTTAAAAAAAGACAATATTAAGTGTAATACCACCAATATTGAGCTTATTATAAAGCAATTTTCCATATCAACTAGAGTCCAAAAGTGTGAACTTATAAGGGCAAGAATATCTGGTTAAATCATTTGTTTACTATGAATATATTTTTAGATATGAAAGCATAATAAGGACTTCGAGCTGCATTATGAGTTGAAACTAGGGATGTCAATGGATTTAAACATTTGATCATGATTAATCGAAGGATTGTCCATAGTTAATCACAATTAATTGCAAATTAATCACACATTTTTTATCTGTTCAAAATGTACCATAAAGGGAGATTTGTCAAGTATTTAATCCTCTTATCAACATGGGAGTGGACAAATATGCTGCTTTATGTAAATGAATGCATATATTTATTATTAGAAATCAATCAACAACACAAAACAATGACAAATATTGTCCAGAAACCCTCACAGGTACTGCATTTAGCATAACAAATATGCTCAAATCATAACATGGC
>CAKALG010024493.1:0-28917 GCA_916700815.1 Helicolenus hilgendorfi
GGGAGGGTCAGTCAGAAGGAAACAGCCCGGCGGTGCGGTGCGGTGCCTTAGTTACTGTACGTTAGTTACCTCCCGGTAGACACCAGTCACTCGGACCGGACTGACACACTGAACCACAGCGGAGGGACTGAACCACATACCTCCACTAAACCTAGTCTATCTGGACCAGAAGAAGTCAGTCAAAGAGGAGAGAGACTACCACACTGCTTTTGACTGTTTTAAGGTATGTTTTATGTTAACTTTAGTAGCAAACTGCCTGCTTTACCGCGCAGTTAACGTTACTTTCATCGTTACTGTTGCTAGCTAACTGTTCACTTTCGTTTACGTAGCCTTTTTTGAACGTTAGCTAATGATTAAAGGGTGTTGTTTAGTCACAGTTTGTGACATTTGGAAAAGTTTCCGCAGAGTAATTGTGTGACACTGCAGCATGCCTGAGTGAGTGGGCTGATGTGTGTGCCATATGGAGATAAAAACGCTACGCCGAATCTCATTCGAAAATGTGTTAATTTAACGTTGTACAGTCCGCTGGAGACTCATTTACCCTGTTAAACATCTGTGAGGAGCTGAGACACCTCGGTGAGAGCCTACTGCTCAGTTCGGCTTATGTTCAACATGTCTGTGTTGTGTTACTTTGACCATATTTAAGCGTTTACACACCGATACTCCACATTTCTCACTACTAACATGTTGAGCTGTGCTGTGATACTGTGATATTGTGATACTATGGTGCAGAGTGCAGAAGGTTAAAACTTTCTTTAATGTGGTCTTGTGTGTTATGTGTGTGTAAGCCGATTTAAGGAACTAATGCTATAATTTCTGAATATGTCTTCAGTTTGGGCTGTCGTCAAGCAAAGAAGAAGTAACCTACGTCTATGTGTATTTTTGAATGGAGCTTGGTTTACGTGACAACTAGGACTTGTAAGGGCTATCTGGCAATCCTTGAAGGCAGTGTTGTGAACTTTCAGCCACGTACTGATTTGGCCTGTAGCCTACAACTTGAAATCCTTGAGGTTGTTGGGCATGTCTTTTTATAGACGCCAGACAGACACAGATTAGTTAACTAACCTCACAGCCTGTCACACCTGAGACCTGTGAGCACAGATCTGCTGTAAACATACTATATGTGTTGTATCCCTGTCAGGAGGGAGTGGAGCATGTGTTCTTCTCCAAGTGCAACAACAAGCCATAATCATTGTTGTGGTAAATGAATGGTTGATCTCTTTTAGGATATCAACACTAACATGTTGACTGTTTTCCCCTAAAATACCAAATTCCCATTCAACATTGGTCATTTTGACAGAACTTTGTATTTTGTTCCTATAAATATTTTGCAGCTGTCTGGCTCTGGGTGTGAAAGTGTCTCTGCAAGGAAGGCTTAGTCAACATGCCTGCCCACCTGCTAATGTGTGTGTGTGTGGTTTGTATATGATGTAAACACAAGGAAACACCTGGCAGAACCTGTTGATGCCCAAACATGAGAGTATTATGGTAGTAAATGGACAAGAATCTAATGAAGATCATTGTGGGATGCTGTAACTGAAAAAAATGACATAAAAATATAATATGAATATGTGGGCTTGGTAATTGAAATGTTTTTTTCATTCTGGATTTCTTACCACTGCTTACATTGGTTTCTAATTGGAGATGCAATTTCTTTCTCCTTTGGCTTTATAATCTGCTGATCTTCATCCTGGTAGTGAGTGAGAGAGATTACCCACCCAGCGGGGAAGAAAAGGCAAAATAGCCTCCTACATTAGGAGGATGCACATTGAAGAAGTGGAAGGAATGAGCTAGATTGGACGACATATTCCACAGGGGTCAAAGTGCTTCGAACAGCTGACCTGTTGCTTCAAGGTCACCTGGAGGGCAGGACCTCCCAGCATTCACTGGCTGCCTGCAGCTGCCACTAAGTTGACACTCTGCTGTAAGTTTGATGTAAGCTCCTTTACATGACAGCTTGTTATTGGAGATGATTGGCTTTGAAGCCAGAGTAGCAAAGACAGCAGTGTTGCAGCATTGTCCTGCACGGGATGTTCATTTTGACCTGCAATGTAAAGGTCTACTTTAAGAGAATTGGTGGCGATTCAAAGACGACACTCAGTGCAGAATATTCACCAGTATGCATAGTCTGCACCGTTATCCAACTTGGCACAAAAAACACACATCAATGTGCTGTTGTCAATACATTTTTCCAAAGCCCTGTTGTGTACTCCCTGGTGAGATGTATTCAGCTGTAGTTTCCATTGGACTGATGTGGCGCAGATGCTGTAAGGCAGATTTTTCCCTCGGTGCTTTGCTTCAAGCTTTTTTTAATCTCAGTGGGCTGGGTCTTTGGTTGTATTTCTGGCTCGTGGCTGTGACAGAGTTGTGGTGTTGGGTAGTTTGGAGCTAGAATGAGCTTTTTACCCCAAATGTCAACCTGCTTCTGCATGGTTAGGCATTTTTCCCTTTGGCTCTGTATACTTACTGTATGTAAGCAAAGACACATGGCCTGTGTAATGGGGTTGTATGTATTTGAGAATGACCAAGCACCAAGGCTAATGGGCGTCTTTGCCACCAGTATCATTTTATTCGAGGAGCTCCTAAGGTTTCTGAGATTGGCCCTGGCTTGCCGGCTGACTTTGCCCACATTGTTATGATAGTTAGTGCATTCCTTCATGGCAGATTCCTTATCTTTCAGATTCCATATTTCAAGGAGTATGCATCCATTGAGTAGTAGAGTACTGGTAGTGAGCTAGTAAAATACATTATAGCTGTCGCGATGAAGGAATTTCTGCTATGGTGATAGTGATTGGCTCAACAGCACGATATGCCATATTATTGCTTTTTTTCTTATTGCAAATTACTTAATATATCCTGATTTTAGTGCTATATAAATATGCTTTATTGTTAGGCGTTAAATATTATGTAAATTGTTGTTTTTTATATGATAAAGACGACGGTTTTAAAACTAATTAAATACTTGTTCATTGTTAGCTTTCACTGTCAGGGCGATGAGGCGCGGCGTTTTTTCAGCTGCGATGCTTTGGTTATCTCTGGTTGCTATGACATGGAATATTCGCAGGCGTAAAAATGTCGGCACATGGTAGAGTACTTGCTCTGGATGAAGGGAAGGCCAAAACACCTAGGGAGAGAGGACGGACCCGCTGGTATAAGTGTATTAATTTCCATCATGTAGGATGTGACGGTTGGTCTTTGTGGTATTTGTCCGGCCCCTTCTCGTTTTATCCAGAGTTGAACATTTTTCAACTCTCGGCGACCAGAAACACACCAAATGTATAGCGCTCATCGCTGAATAGACCCTCAGTGCCTCGTGCTTTGTAGCATTGTGTCAATACGCGGTGCTCCCATTGCAAAGAATTAAAAAAAGAAAAAACGCAATTGTGGTGGTTGCTTGCGCATCCCCTGCGGTTGGCTTGTCAATAGTGTGGTATTGCAATATTGCGGTTATTGCGACAGCCCTACATTATAGTGGAATCGAATGTGCTAAAGGGTCCCTAGAACCACCCCAGAACTACTGCTTTCTGTTTTGACGGATATAGCATCTGCTGTTGACAGGGTGAAGGCTTTCCTGGTCATGTAGTCTCTCAGCTACATGTATTGTGGATCCTGGGAGGAACCCATAGGATACACCTGACTGCCTAGCTGTTAGTCAGACCTTCACCATCACCTCTACAACAGGAAAGACTCTCCTGCGTGCATATGTGCTCACACAGACCCATGTACTTGAACTTTGTTACAGTAAATGCTCAGTGGGGGGGTTTATTTCCACCTTTATGACCTTTTAATGTGATCCTGTCATATCAAACCTGTGGACATGATCAAATGGCATTGCCGCTAATAATGCAGCTGTCATGCTGGAGGAAGTTTACACTGCACACAAATGAAAGAAATGGGCAAAACACACAGACCATCACAGCAGAGACTGGTATGTCTGGCTTGGCGTCCAGCACTGTTTGCAGGGTAGGGAAGCCAGTGAGGGATCATGACCTTGTAACTGCATGAGTTTAGTCCTCCTGGTTGATTGGGCCGCCTGCACTGAGGATTAGGATTTAGGAAAGCATGTAGCTTTTTCAAATATCAGTAGTTTTACCATCCTTTCGTCATCCACCATTGCAAGCTTTGACTTTCACTTCTTGGCAATATACATTCTTTGTCGTTAGTCAGAGGCAGTCTAGCTGTTTCCCCATGATTCCAGTCTTTATGCTAAGCTAAGCTAAACTTACCCTCTGCTGACTGTAGCTTCATATTTATCATACAGACATGATGAGAATGTTATTAGTCATCTCTCCTAACTCTCAGCAAGAAAGTGAATACTCATATTTCACTAAACTTTCACTAAACTTCATTTCCCCAAATTGTTGAACTATCCCTTCAAGACTTGGAAGACATGATAGAGCAGGCGGGAACAGGAGAAACTCCTAAAGTGCTATATCTACTAGGCCAACTAACTGAGAGCTTGCACAACTTAATGTATAAGTTCAGTCATGGGTTATACAGCTGCTCCTTGTCATACACATTAAGCTAGACATGCCTAGTTTAAAGCCCGACATCTGTATGAACCCAAGCATGAAGATATGGTCAGGGCTTTGGACACGTTGCTCTGATAACATTAAGCACAGATATCACTCTAGACTAAGCCCGGAGTAAGACTGATAAGGTTCTAATGCAACAGCAGTTTCAAGTTCAAAGTAGATTCATGGCCTTTGCACTCATTTCTTAAGACATGAAGAGTTGGGTCAACGTGGGTTGTTGAGAAAACCAGATTTCATGCCTAAGGCTGGTGATATTGTAAATTTTCAAATTTGACAGTTGTCATGCCCTACATTGCTTTTCAGTGTAGTAAAGTGGAAGATAAAATGACAAATTAAATGTTTTGAAGAAAGCTTACATGAGGTTGAAATAATGATTAAGAACAAGAGACTGAATTTGTTCTTCCTCTCCATCGTTTTCTAGACTACGCTCCTCGGTTGTAAGACAGTACAGCTACAGTTCCACGTGTCTGAGCCTTTGAAACAGGAGGACACTTATTTGGACCCCGTGGACCCCATTGGACCAAATTTCAGAAAAAATATGTGCAGTACTCAACGGCGAGAGACAAAAAAAAAAGAAAAAAACACTGGTTTTTAGAGGCGGAACTTGGTCTCTGTATAACAGTTTCTCAGCCATTTGCTCTGCAACTCTTATCCCCAGCTGTGGTCATGCTGTGGTCATGCCAAATCTCCATCAGAGGTGGACAACACAAATATCAGATATTCAGTGTCTGCAAACTGACTTATGGATCGAGCACTCTTTATTTCCTGTGAGGGATAACTAAGGAATGAGACTGAGATAAATCAAAGATCAGGTTAGGTGATAATTAAATTGAGTGGATAAACTGGGCTTTAGTTGGTAATGTTGGTGGTATGTGTGGGAGGTTGTTTAGATGATGACTACCGTAAGTGACTTCGAGTATATGGGAAGTTGAGTCAGACATGGAGATGGGAATGTGTTGGAGACACCGGACAGGAATGGCTATTGATCTAGTCTTTGTCAGACAGATAGCAGGAGACACACAGATACAGATAAATTATATGATGAGAGGTAGCATTTGCATCTGAGCGTGTTTCACAATTTGAGCACATAGTTATCTTAGGAAGAGCTGTAGTGTTTTTTTTTTTTATCAACTTGGCCCACTCAACGTTTTGTTCTTTAGATTTATCTCAAAGTTTTTAAAGCTAATATTGATATATCACATACTCTGTCGATAGCGAGTATTAACATTCAGCATCATGGAAGTTGCACATTTACTCTAAAGCTGCATTTTGAATATTGGCTGCTGGGAATTTTAGTTAGAGGTCATCGTTTTAAAAATGGTTTGAACTTCAGTATTCAGAAATCTTTTTTTGGTTCAAGTGATTATTTCAAAAATTAAGTTTAAGTTTAATAAAAATATTGATGTTAACAATGACAACATCATAAACTACATAGGGAAACTAACCTGTGCTCACTGATAAGCCTTTGCATTAGAAATAATTCTGAAACACTTGAAGTTGTAGTTGAAAAATAAATACTGAAAGGTGTTGAAATGGCAGTTAAAATGGAACTGAAAGCTTCAGTTCAAGTGGAAGCACCGAATGAAGCTGAGGTGTCAATTTAAGTGTAATGAAAGTGTTAAAAGGAGTTCAGTTAAAGTTAAAGTTCTGAAAAGAGTTGAAATGTCAGCCGAAGCTGAAGACGTTTTTTTTGTCATTCAAAGCTGAAAGGGTTTGAAGTGTCAGTCGAAGTGTTACATTGAAAGGAGAAGAGAAAGAGATGGATGCTGTTGATGTGTAAGTGGTAAAAGCAGTTGAATTTCTATTGTAAAAGTAAGAAATGAAAGCAGTTGAAGAGTAAAAGAAAGAAGCAGTTTAAATGCCAGTAAAAGATGATTGCAGTTGTAATGTCCGTTGATGTGTAAGTGGAAAAAGTAGTTGAAATTTCAGTTGAAGTGGAAGCGCTGAAGATAGTTCAATGGATTGTGCCTTTAAAATGATTTAATGCCAAACAAATAATAATTTTATTTAGGGTTGCACGATTTTGAAAAAATATCTAATCGCAATTATTTTGACTGATATTGCAATTGCGATAGGATTGGCGATATTGGAGGGAATGATACGTTTTACATCATTATTGTCATTTTCATTGAAAAAAATATTAAGATGATTATGCTGTGATTTTTTTTAGCAGAGATTTGTTCCAAATAAAGGTGTTTTCTTAAACCTGTAGAATATGATATGTAGGCCAGGACATCTCTGCAGCACCACAATATTTAATTTGAAATGGTATTTGGACACACATTTCGCCTTTAACAAATATTGCGATTTTGAAATTGCAGTAGGCCATATTGTGATTTTGACAACATTTAGATTAATTGCGCAGCCCTAATTCTATTTGGGTTAAACAGGATTAATGTACGGCATCTCAATTAGTGAGCATTTCTCTCTTTAGTGCTGCGGCACCATTTTTTTGCAATTTAGGTGTGTTTTTATTTAAGGATCTTGGACCTTTAATGGTCTCAGATGGCAGAGAGATGCAGAATGAGTTGGAAATTACACAGAAACACTTCGTAAAAGTAAGAACAGGGTCTAGTGGAATGGAAATAATAAGTGTCTGGCAGTGACTCAGACTATGTGTTACCTGTATGTTGATGACTCACAGTCTTGGAGGGTACAGTAAATGTGTGTGCCTGGTTAGTTTTAGCCCGCTGCTGTGGGCAGCTGCTGTAGCTTTTCCATGTGATTTTTCCCACATCCCAAAGCTGGCCAAGCGGTAGAGCGAGCCCCGCCCTGCTGGGAATAAACGTTATGAGTGACTGAGTCCGGCTTCTGCTCAGTATTACAACCTTGACTGCTGTGGGAGCAGAAACCACCCTGGAAATGACTCAAAAGCCTCGCCAGCTTCACTGCCACTTTTGTATATGCAGTGTGCCTGCAGGAGCTTGGAAGTCCTCAAATGACTTGAATATGAATACTTATGACCAAAGGCTACAAAACAGTTAATACAATACAATTTTTTTTAAATTTTGTCATCATTGTTTTAGATTCCTATCATTTCAATTCTATTTGACTTGATTCAACTTTTTAGGATGTAGGCATTTCTCTGTTTCTATTAATCTAGAGCCTTAAAAATCAGTGGAACATAATGCAATACATTGATTGGAAGTCATGCAAGGGATTTTAACCAACACTTCAAGGACTGTTTTTTCCCATTTCCGCTGTCCCTTTCTCCTGCCTTTGTCCCTCCTTCTAGTCTGTCTGACAGGATGAAGTTTGTATCAGCTGAGGACAGAACTGTTCATTCATGTTAACTTATGTCAGTGCTGACTAGCCCACACTCCCTAATCCTGTTCCATTCTATACTCTCACCTGACCGGCACACCTTCACTTAGATTAACCAGATAATACCAGTTAACTTGTAATCCACTTTCATCACATCTTCAGGCCAGGAGGAGAGGAGCTCTGCGGGTGTTTAGAGTGTGGTGGAACATGTGTGCCTAAATTTCTGGGTCTGTTTTTGGGAGGATGTTCTGTTGAATCGGCTCATTTAATCCTGTTTTGACATTCTGGATATTTTACTGGACTAATTTTCCAGAAACCTATTGGACGTTACTTAAGCCCTTAACCCCATGTTAGTTACAACAATAATCCATGTACAATAATAGACTATAGTGTTTATTTGAATATCTATTAATGGGAGTGATTGTATTCCAGCCCTGTCTCCCACACACGGAGAAGGTAGGTGGTCTAAGGAATAGAAACCACTCTCTTTAGCCTGCTCTGGAGCAGCTTATGTTGGAGATAAGACATCAACTTGCCTAAAAGCACTGCCTACTCACCAATCAAAGCTCGGTGCGCCGATTGTATGATAATATTACACAAATACAAAGAACTTAAAGTCATAATGCAGGCTAAAAGCAACAGTATAATCTGACAAATGCAGGAAGGACAGCTGGCTCTTATGCTGTGGGTGCTTATCGCTTTGAATTGTGTTTTTAGATTTATTTTTTTTTATTTGCTCCCAAATCCGTTTGGAAGAAGGCTGAAATAGTCATACATGACACATCATTACCAAAGGGTATTATGAAGTGTAATCTATTAATCCATTCTATTTTGAAAGCTATTTATAAATCACTGCCCCATCTAGATGACTATATCTAACTTTTGAGTATTAAATTAATAAGTCTGTTAATTTACGCATTCACACATCGGCAATTTTTTCTTTTGCCAGCTGTCCTTCCTGCATTTGGCAGCTTCAACTGTGATACTTTTAGCCCGGATTACGGGTTTAACATCTTCACATTTGTCTCATATTATAGTTTTCTCTTTGTTTGTAAAATGTGCCGCTCTGCTGACAGTAGACTTGTCCATGTTTGTGATTGGTCATATGCTGTAAACGCAGTCCCTTTCATGTGAACAAGTCATTGCCAGATTGAGAACCCCTGGGTTGATTTATCGAGTTGATAACCACCGTCTTAGGACCGCTTAGCGGGATCACGGTTGTTAGGGTTAGTTAAGCCAGATAACGAGAAGATCCCCTGGGTATATGCTTCATAGTACAGGCCTCTGTAAATGTACCTTTAGTGAGCAAAATATTATTACCACCTTCAGTTACAGAGTTATACTTGATTGTGACTTGTCTGCGTTCACCTGTTTAGCGTCTTGTATGTTTTCTACACACAGTGTGTGTTTGCGATCACCCATCCCCCCTCTCCAGTAATCATGACAAACAGACCTGAGCCCTCTGGATCCTGTACTACATGATGACAGTAATTACGTCAGCTCCTCTCCTGTGTACCTGTGATTTTCACACTGCTTCCTAACTATACCGTCAGTGTTGAGACACACCCTTGGTCCACTCTGTTTGCTGTGCTATGACACCAAAGGCAAATCTCAGTGTTTGTTGAAACAAGGGCTCGCATGTTGTGTCCCGTGTTTGTGTGTGTTTGTGTTGGATTGATGTGAGACTCTGGAGCACATTGGAACATTTTAAGGCGACTCCTACTCAAGCAGAATTCAACAGACGGAAATAATCACCAAACAAATTCCTCTCCTAAACCCCCCTCCCCGTACCCAACCCCTTTTAAACTAAGATAAACTCTAGTTTTACTATTTTTAGCTAGCCCCATATCTCTCGTTCATGTTAGATGTGCTCAAATTGAAAGAGTGGGAAGGAGGTGGAGAGAATGAGGAATCATCTTGTGACTGGAAAAGACATGGGAAAGGTAAAGTTGGACTATGATGAATAGCATAAAATGAGCTTGATGGCTTGATTTGAGCATTCAAACGCAATTTACTTTGCCATGTGGGTGACTAATGGCTGCCTTATCAGGAAAGTGCAGACACATTTCTACATATTTAGATAAGCATTCTCTCCACAACGTGGTAGCAAGATTAATTTGGACATCTTTGCGTAATAGGCAGTGCTAGAGGCTTGGTGAGTTAGGGGCTACTCGCAGGGCTAGTTGGTAAACTACTGTAGCTGTCAAAGCTAAAGTGAGGAACATGTTAGCACTCGTCTGTGAGAACAGCTCTTGGATCTTCTTTCTATTCCCTCTTTACTGGCCAGTTTACTCCCCCTGGCCTTTTGCTCTTTGTACATCATTTTACCCAATAAAAAAAAAAGTGGAAGAAAGCTCTCAGAGCTAGCCATCTAGCTTGCCAACTGTCATTTCGAAAGCTTGTTAGCTCAGTCTCTAATGGGACATAAATCACACAGTTTATTCAAGAAACATATTTGTACCATCAACTCCAGTCTCATCGTCGTTTTGATTAAAGTGCTTTAATGGAGCAGTTTTTACTCTGGTATATGTGTTTCAATAAAATAAAAAAAAAAGAAAGTGGATACGACCTGCACCCTCACATATTAAATCCAACGTGGTAAACACTACACATCCATTTAAGTACGGAAACACTTTGGGTTTCACACATTGACAGGAAAAGCAGAGCTAGACATCGTGGCTAAAGCTGCATGCTAACTCTGTCATGGACAGGAAACATTATTATCGCGGTAACGTGCGGTCAAGCCAGCCGTCACTCTCATCTCTGTGGTCAAATCAGCTACAACTTGAGAGCACCCATATACTGACATTTATGTTAAATGCATTCAAACGGCCCTGATGGAGCTGATCATGGATGTATAAAGAGAACGGAGCTGACAAGAAGAGCTAGAGACGGACTTTACAAAGTTTGCGAAAGTATAAACGTGTGACTACGTCCGATTTTCAAAATAAGGTGTTAACAAAGGGAACTGTATTTACTAAATATATATATGGAAATAAGATTGATTGGATTATATTCACCATAAGTATAAAACATTACATGTCCCTTATAAATTAAAAAGAAAATACCACTAATTTATGAGGGAAATGTTTTTATTCTTTGATTTTTGGGTTGCTGGAAAAAATGTAATAAATAATTCCTGACAATGACGGATATATTTGATCTGAGGACATCTCTCACTACATACATGCTGAAAATCAAACATTTTTACTCTATTAATTTAGATATTTTCCAAAGTAAAAGTCCCTAGAAGTGTATGATTCTACTTTTTTAACAAAAAAACGCAATAAATCGTAATATTGAGTCGCAATACTTGTAGAATTGTAACACTTTAAAATCGCAACACATACCGAATCGGCACCCAAGTATCATGATAGTATCGTATCGGGAGATAGGCGTATCGTCCCAGCTCTAATGAGCAGCGATAGCTTCCGCCATTTTGGACTCTCTAGCGCTCCATTCCTTCAAAGGTCAACAGTGTCAAGATGGCTTGCTATTGGTCAACGGTGCAAATGAGCACATCAAGATTCACTTAAGTTGTACTCAATATGAAGAATTTGCAGGGATTTACTTTACCCCCCCGAGTGATTCTACTGATTTTGCCACAAAGTTCAGACAACAAAGGTTTAACGCTACGATGTATTTTCAAAATGATTCAAACTGTGTTTATTACCAAATCCTCCTGCAGGGCAATAGGAGTTCTCTGAATGGGCAGTCATGTAATTTAGCGGAAAGAAACTGTGTGTGTTTGTGTGTGTGTGTGTTTTCCATAGCCTTGACTACGGTGACAATACAACAAACGTCCTTGGTTAAGACTATGAAAGCTTCCTCTCTCACTCAGTACCTTTTGTTAACCTTTAACCAAATCTTTCCACGGACCTTTGATAATGTCAGTACAGTACGAGCAGGTGTGGCCTTGGACCCAGAGAGAGAGAGAGAGAGAGAGAGTGAGAGTGAGAAAAGGGAGGAGTGACATGAAGGAAGAGTATGAGGTGGTGGAGTAGGAGGTAGAATGTGGGAAATGGCAGAAAAGAGTGGTGTATAAATAACTTGATCTGTGTTGTGAGGTTCAGAGAAGAAAAAGTAAATGTGGCATGAAAGCAAAGCCAGATAGCAGCAGAAAGAAAGGAGAAAAGAAAGCAGCCTGTAGAGCCTGAAGGAGTGCAAACACAGTTGATGAACGAGGTTAAGATGGCCGGTACAAACTGGCCTTTGACTGATAAGGACCTTTCTCTGGGTTGATACACACACCTGAGCAATATTCATTCATTCCTGAGGCCTGTGCTACGAAGCGAGTTCAACATACCCAGGGTATGTTCTCGTTGGCTTCACTTAACCTAACAAACGAGATCTCGCTAAACTGCACTACGAAGCTGGTTATGAACTCGGTAAGTCAACCCAGGGTTTTCCAATCCCGTTATGAGCGTGTTCACATGAACGAGGAGGTGTTTGCAGCATCTGACCAATCACAGACATGGACAAGCCTACTGACGGACAGGCTGAGCGGCATATTTTACAAAGGAAGAGTAAACTATATTAGACAAATACGAAGAAATTAAACACTTAATCCAGGCTAAAAGTAACACAGTTGAAGCTGCCAAATGCAGGAAGGACAGCTGGTAAAAGAAAAAACTACGAATGTGTGAATGCGTAAATTAACAGATTTATTAATTTAACGGAACACTCAAAAGTAAAGCATACTTGTCTAAATATAAATAGCGTTTACGAGAATAATAAATGACTGGAATACACTTCTTTTTACCCTACGAATACCACATGGCGCCTATGAGTATTTAAACACCCTTTCAGCTGCTTCCCCCCTCTCTGACGGTGTGAAACAGACTCGAGAGGAAGTAAAAAAAAATATATATATAAAAATATAATTCAAAGCGGTAAACACCCACAGCATAAATTCAGCTGTCCTTCCTGTATTTGTCAGATTAAACTGTGTGTTTTTAGTCTGATTATGACTTAAATTTCTTCGTATGTGTGTAATATTATCATACGATCACCGCACAGAGCTCTGATTGGTCAGTAGGCGGTGTTTTTGTACGAGTTGATCTCTTATCTGGAACATAACCTGCATCAGTTACGGTGGAGATCTACCCCGGTAAGAAGTGAACCAGCTTCGTAGTACCGAAAACCCAGAGTTAACCCTGAAGTTACCTCGATAACCACAAATCCTGCTTTGTAGTACAGGCCCCTGGTCTTTACCTGCTCATTGCTATTGAAGGTGAAGGTGAAAGTATGCTGACATGTATCCCAGCACGGATTTAATGTAAAGCAGGTTAACACCCTAGACTAGTGAGCAATCCATGACAAAGTTGACACAGAGTGTCAAGAACAGATAGTACATGCTGCCATGTGAAATCCTTATCAGATCACTCTCCCTCTCACTTGCAGTTTCTATGGTGCGATACCCACCTCTTAAGAGGTTAGGTAATGTTCACCTGTTTTGCCAAGTGTCTGATTGACCGCCCTAGAACTAATTAAACATTACCTGATCATGTTAGCATAATCATTGTGGGCATGTTAACATGCCGACGTTAGCATTTAGCTCAAAGCACGACTGTGCCTGAGGACCTGAAGAATTGCTTTCTCAGGGAAGCTGCGTTTGCCAGCCGAACTCAACCGAGGAACGTTGTGATTACACGGTCAGCATGTTAAACCCCTAGGCCACCAGGATTTCACAGTTGTTTTCTAATTGATGTATTTTTATCCTCAACACAGCTGTGAGCCGCATACCTCCTTAACAAACGCAAATAATCAAAGCTCACTATCTGACATACCACAGCAGCCCTGCCCAGTCTAACTATGACAAGTGGTTGGATGGAAGTGTGTGTGTGTGTGTGTGTGTGTGTGTGTGCGTGTGTGTGTGTGTGTGTGAGAGAGGGACTCTCCTGCAGTTTTAAAGAGAGTTGGAACAACTGTTCTTTTAAATCCATTCCCAGTGGGGTGAAATTGTTGCGGGTGTTTGCACTGAACTACATTGAGGACATTCTTAAAGTCTAAATAGCTTCTTCTTCTTTTTTTTTTGATACATGGAAAGCGTAGTCTTTAGTTTTTAATAGGGCTGTCAATCAATTCAAATAGTTAATCGCAAATAAATCGCCAAACAAATAAGAAATACATTTTTTATCTGTTCAAAATTCATCTTAAAGGGAGATTTAAGTATTTAATACTCTAATCAACATAGGAGTGGGCAAAAATTATTGCTTTATGCAAATATGTGTATATATTAATTATTGGAAATCAATTAACAACACAAAACAATGACAAATATTGTTCAGAAACCCTCAGAGGTACTGCATTTAGCGTAAAAAATATGCTTAAATCATAACATGGCAAACTGCAGCCCAACAGGCAACAACAGCTGTCAGTGTGTCAGTGTGCTGACTTGACTATGACTAGCCCCAAAACTCCATGTGATTATCATAAAGTGGGCATGTCTGTAAAGAGACTCGTGGGTACCCATAGAACCCATTTTCATTCACATATCTAGAGGTCAGAGGTCAAGGGACCCTTTTGAAAATGGCCATGCCAGTTTTTTCACGCCAAAAAGTTTGGAGTGATATTTAGCCTCCTTTGTGACAAGCTGGTATGACATTTGATCAATGGATTCCTTAGGTTTTATAGTTTCATACGATGCCAGTATCTTCACTCTAGCTTTAAAACTGAGCCCGCTATGACCTAAAAATTGCAAGTTACGTCAATGCGTTAAAGAAATGAATGGTGTGAATTTTGCGTTAATGTGTTATTATCGTGTTAACTTTGACAGCCCTAGTTTTTAGAAACCCTAACACTAACAATACTACAGTTGTGTGATATAGTCTGCCTTCGTCTCAAGCATATGCTCTCATTGTTTACATTTAGTGGCATCCAGACATGGTCCCCCACCCACCCACACACTGCCTCTCTGTCTCTATGTTTGTCTCTCGGTCTCAGGAGACACTAGTCCTCAGGCCTGGCAGTGTGTAACATGTCATCATTATCATGGGGATGTCGGTGTGCTGTAAGGGTTGTGTAACTGTCTGGTCACCGCTTGCTGACTGTAACCAAATGACCTGCGACATCCTGAACAACAATAGCGTGTGTGCTGCATGCCCATTATTTCTTGGCTTTGTCCCATGATTTTCACTCGAAGCTGTGTGTGTGTGTGTAGATGAAAATGAGATGTAAAAGGAGAGTTGAATTAAAAACAAAAGGTTTTGTATGTTTTCAAATGAGTGTAGTGAATGAATGGATGATCCTCTTAGCATAGAGCAATGAACATGTGTGCCCTGGGAGCAGTTGTTTGTATATTTTCTGTCTCAGCAGCCCAACCCTTGGTAATAAATCTCTAAGGAGATTCCAGAGATTTTGCAATGAACTGTGTGACCAAATTGCTGAGCTATCCTCTTGTGTCGAGAGATGGTCTGTGTTAAGTTTCTCCAGAGATTCCTCTCAGAGTTGAAGCAGTTCACGCATAAATTCCCATCCATTTGTCAGGGTTAATATAGGTGGATGCTGACATGTCAACAGTGCTTTAATGAGAAACCGATGGCCTCTGAGGAACCATCTCTCCGAAATGTCACACTTCCTTTCAAATCTTTCTAATTTTTCTATTTTTCCACCAAATAGTCCCCCTGTCCTCTCCCCCTTTTGGGGGAAAACAATTCCGTGTCCCTCGTAGACGGTAACAGCGTAAACAGAGGAAGTTGAAACATGTCTCCAAACTTCTACTTTAAACAAACCGGTAATAGTAATAACGCTATGCTGAAGAGTTGCTGTGTAGTTGGTTGCACCAACAATAAATCCAAAGTCTAGTCAAATTGCATTGAAGTCTATGGGATCTTTGTTTTTTTCTATCCCCCAAAATGGGGCGTGGCCTTGACTTTTTGTGAAGTACCCGTATGTGCCGGTCTGATGTATGTCAGCTGAGGGGATTGCTGCAAATAATCCTGTCTTGTTGCATTAAGATGTAAGAAGAAGATGGCTGCTGAATGTTAAAACTATATAAAACAAAAGACAGGGAAAAAATGAAGGGAAGAGAAATAGTGTGCAACACTCCTCTGAGTATTATGTTTATGCCTGTTTGTTCTAATTGTCTGGTTTTGTTTTGTCCCGCGACTCAGCTGTTATGGATGTCTAATCAGCATAGAGGAAGTGTTTGGAGTAAACAGGAAATGCACTGTTTGGAAATTTAGCAGCTTTGGTCAAGCTGTTATAACGTAGTATAAGCCATACAATAACTGAGGACAGGACGCACGTTCAGAGGCCCACATTTCTTACAGTTAGTCGACTCTGATGAAATACTTCCTTATTTACTTTGTGCAGTCCAAACGGCAATGACAAGAAAGACGCAAGACGGAAGAGAAGAGGAACAGGAAGATGTGGGGGAGGAGGAAAATGTTAAATTGCTGGGTAGTATCCCAATTTTTAGTTTGAAGTTGCAGATTTTGTTAGTATTAAAAACCTTCTAAAATACCCTCATGACACAATAAAATTGGGTAACGCTTTATAATAAGGCCCTTGTAATAAGCATTAGTTAATAGGTAATAAGGTCTTTATAAGTCCTTTGTAAGCTGCTTATTAACAGTATTATGTTTTAATAATACCGCTTCTAACACACAAACAATGCCTTATGAAGGTTAATAAATCATTTATTATGCACTTAACAGTTAACTATGCTTTTCGCAGCTCCCCCATCTCGAATGAGCACTATATGTTGTCAAGGTTGAGCAAATGTGAATACAGAATCACATATAATTACAATTTACAATACAATTTGGCAATTTTGTTTCCGGGGTGAAGCACAAAAGCACTGTTTAATTATTATTTTTTCTTAACTTTCTATCATTTTCACGGAAATGGCAGCCACATGTGGCCACAAAGCGAACGTTCTATAAAACATAGCCTCAAACAGGTACAACAGTACACTAAAAAACAGTACAATAATTAGTACAGTTACGGTATTTTTCAACAGCGAGGTAAATTGTTTATTATTAAGGACAATTTATGTTAAAAATATGTTACAATTGCACTATTTTTTGTTGTCGTTGATGTGATTAGTGATGTTTTATGTCACGTATTCAGGATGTCTTTTAGATCCGGTAGCTGCAAAAATCATACTTAACTGTTAATAAGTGCATAGATTAAATGCATAATAAAGTATGTATTAATCTTAATAAAGCAGCAAAAAAAAGTTTAGTAAAGGTTTAACAATGACATAATAAACAATTATAAGAAACTCGTAAGGATTTTATTTTATTACATAGTAATCAGCATTGGTTTAATAAGCAGTCCCAGAGGCTATTGTGTCATGGGGTTGGGCTGCAGGGTGCAGGCTGGCCGGCATTGTTTTAACCTACAACTAAAGCTCTTCTCCATATAAGGCCTGCTGGGTATAAATAAGACCAAGAGGCCCTCTATCCATAGGGGAGGAGAAGACTGAGGAGAGATGTGGAAGAAAGGGAATAAGAGCGGAAGGAATAAGAGATAAGGAGAGATGGAGTAGAGATAATAGAAAGGGGTAGAGACAGAGAAGAGGAAGGGAAACGTGATAGAGAGAAGTGGAAAAAGACAAGTAGTGAAGGAGGAGAAAGAGAGACCAGAGAAGTAGCAGGATAGATAAGCACTGTAGGTAGAAAAGGGTGGGAACGGGAGGTTGGAGAGGTAGAATGTTCTTAATGTTTTGAGTTCCTTCTCAGCAAGTCACCACCTGCCCTGTTGACTGGAAGAGCCTGTCGACTGTGGGAGAGTTTTCTTTTACCTCCACATCTGTATGAGGGACATTTTGTCAGTTCCCGCTTTCTGCAAGGGGTTAGCTTATGGTTTAGACTTCAAGTTTAAAGTTAAGATTAGAACACAGATTAGGTAGTCAATGGATGTCAGGTCAAGTAATACATAGCCACCAACAAAGTGAGTAAAGAATGGTAAATAAGTGACAGACAGGTAAAACATTAAACATCTTGCTATACTTATTTATGTTTAATTTAAAACAGTTTAATGCAGCAACCCATGTTGTGGAAAACCTTATAAACTTTTTATTATTACTGGAAGGCTTGTCTTTCAACTGAGATTTTAGTAGTATCTATCATTTTGGGCTGAAACTACTCGATTAGTCGATTAATCAAGCATAAATTCCCCAAATTGCTGTTTTTAGTTACTCAAAGCTTTTCTCAGTTTTATGTTTCTGTAATTTAATATTTTGTGTTTTTTTTACTGTTGGTCAAACAAAACAAGACATTTGAAGATGTGACACTGGACTCCGAGAAACTGATCTATTTTCCGACATTTTTAAACTAAATGATTAAGTATTAAATTGAGTAATTAATCTCCAGATTAGTCAATAATGGAAATAAACGTTAGCCGGAGCCCTGCTATCATTCATTGCAGTGTACTTATTAAGGTTTGGCATGGAGAGCGATATAATGGATCATATTGTATTTAGCCCGGGTCAACTTGACATCTTATCAGTTATGCAATGATCTCTTTAATGACTCAAAGTATAGACCCATTTCAACAGCAGATATTTTGACTTTTCATAGTAATGTAGGCAAAGCACTGGTACTAATAACATTAACGATGGCTCCCTTCTATTCAGTAAGCCATGACGGCAGGCCAGGATGCACACTATCAGAGACAAAACTGATGCAGCTAAATGGAATTCGGCCATAATTAATTTGAATATTTACTAGGGCTGTCAATCGATTGAAATATTTAATCACGATTAATCGCAAATACATTTTTTAATCTATTCAAAATGTACCCTAAAGGGAGATTTGTCAAGTATTTAATACTCTTATTAACATGCGTGGGCAAATATACTTACTTTATGCAAATGTATGCATATATTTATTATTGGAAATCAATTAACAACACAAAACAATGACAAATATGGTCCAGAAACCCTCACAGGTACTGCATTGAAATATTGATATTGATATGAAAAATTGATTGCATAGAATAATATGCTCAAATCATAACATGGCAAACTGCAGTCCAACAGGCAACAACAGCTGTCAGTGTGTCAGTGTGCTGACTTGACTATGACTTGCCCCAAACTGCATGTGATTATCATAAAGTGGGTATGTCTGTAAAGGGGAGACTCGTGGGTACCCAGAGAACCCATTTTCATTCACATATCTTGAGGTCAGAGGTCAAGGGACCCCTTTGAAAATGGCCATGCCAGTTTTTCCTTGCCAAAATTTAGCCATTTAGCCTCCGTCGCGACAAACTGAGCCCGCTACAACCTAAAAATCGCAAGATGCGTCAATGTGTTAAAGAAATTAGTGGCTTTAAAACAGCTTTGCGTTAATGCGTTATCGCTTTAACTTTGACAGCCCTATTATTTACACCTGTGCTTCTCCTACTGCGACATGTCAAAATGTCTTCTGTGACAAGGGTCCAGTACACAGCGTAGATGTACAGTACGTCTGTATATGAAGGCAAACTCACTGCCAAGTGTCAAACTTGTTGACCTCAAACAGTGCCTGTATCACGCTGACATCACCAGCTGTTAAACCCCCAGCCAGGTTTAAAATAGGGTGTTAATTTAGAGCGCTGTTTGGTGGTCGCAGCCTTATATCAGAGGTTGTAATCAGTCTGAAGATTCTGTAGGAGAGCTGGTACCAACTTCCATTCATCCACACAGAAATCTCCTCTGAAAGATTCAACCGCCTACTCAACTCAGCCTAGGATTACGCCTTTTATAGAAGACGCTAGACGCTTTAGGAAATGCCTGCACGACCAAAGTGCTGCCACGGTGGAAAAGTGGGTGTGTATGTGTGTGAAGGACAGGGAGTGTCTCCATATTTGGTGTGTGTGTGAATTGAAAAAGAAGAAAAAAATCCCTATAGCCCAGTTTCCCTTATTAACTTAATTTCAAGCCTGCTGCTTTACTCTTCTGTCTCTTGGTCTCACATGTGTTCACAGTGGAAACATCTCACTCTGCTATGGTCTGGTACTCACACAGACACGTTGTGGTGATTCACTTCACCCAGAGCAGTGAGGGAAGAACACTAAGTAGGTTGCAGAGAGAGAGAGAGAGAGAGAGAAAGGGGAACAGTGTGACTAGCCCCTGGGAACCCCCTTGTGTCAATATAGTGCTGGGCCACCATAAGCTGACAGCCTGTCAGAAAACACACACAGTCATCCACCCTCATTCAATATCGTAATTCCTCCTTACTGTGACACGTTCACCATCTGTCATCAACTTCCTGTCCCTCATCCTCTTTCTTGGTACTTCTTTGTCATTGGTCTCTCTCTCTCTCTCCCCTTCTCTCTCTCTCTCTCTCTCTCCTGCCCTCTAGTCTCTGTTTCCTGACTCTTGTTTGCCGCCCACATGGCTTGCATTCTTTCGCTCTGACATCACAGCCGCCCTGCTCTGCCATTTATTTTTTCTCTTCATTTTTTTTTGGTCTGATTCTCTTTGGTCTCTTGCCTCATTTGCAAGGCACCATTCAGGTTCAGTGGTAGGCAGACAGGACTAAAGCAACCGGCGATTGTTGACATGTCTTGCACTAATGTACGAGTGTAAAAAGAGAGAGAAATGGGAAAGGAGAGTGAGGGGAACAACGTGGGAGAGAGGGAAAGTAAAAAGGTGAAGGCAGGAGATGGTGATGGAATGACAGTCTGGCTAATGTCAAGATCTTGTTTGCATGAGTGTGGTTTGGCTGGTGGGGGGGGGTACACGCAGATTTACAGCGACTTTGAGCAGGCGTTTAATGGTTCAAAGGGACACTTTGAGATGCTCTGTTTTTTCTTTATTCTTTGATTTGTAGCCAGTGGGTTAAGGTTTGATCCATCCCTGGCTTTTTTCTCACAGCATTGACAGTTGTATTCCACAGCAAAGACGGGCCAAAGGTTCATGCAATATTTATAGCTCAAGCTATTGTAATGTCTTGTATTAGTACCAATTACAAGGCTGACTTTGTTATAGTGGAAGAACCTGTGGGGTGTCAGGAAGACAGCCAGGCCTGCTGGAATGTAACGATACACAGAAACAACCAGAGGAAGACATTCAGGGAGGAGATGGCAGAATAAAGTTATAGTGCACTTCTTGCACTGTGTGTCACTGGCGACCTGATGCTTAGAGGGAGTCACAAAACCGACAAACCTGATGCTTTGCAAGTCATTCATCTCACTTTCCACTAGGGCTGGGAGGATACATCGATCTCCCGATTCGACACTATCACGATACTTGGGTGCCGATTCGATATGTATTGCGATTCTACAAGTATTGCAATTCAATATTTGGATTTCTTGCGATTTTTGTTAACTTTTTTAACACTAGACCATGGGAAAAATGTAAATCATACTTTTACTTTGGAAAATTACTAAATTAATACAATAAAAATGTTTGATTTTCAACATGTATGTAGTCAGAGATGTCCTGAAGTCAATTGTCAGGAATTATTTATTACATTTTTTCCACCAACCCAAAAATCAAAGAAAAATAACATTTCCCTCACAAATTAGTGGTATTTTCTTTTTAATTTATAAGGGACATGTAATGTTTAATACTTCTGGTAAATATAATCCAATCAACCTTATTTCCATTTAAGTATTTTGTATATACAGTTTCATTTCTTAACACCTTTTTTTGAAAACTGGACGTAGGCCCACGTGTATACTTCCTCTAACTTCTTCAAGGTGGTCGCTAGCTCTCCCCTTTAACTCCGTTGGTCAGCTCCATCGGGGCTCTTTGAATGCATTTAACATAAATGTCAGTATATGGGTGCTCTACAGTCGTAGTGTCGGAAGATTTGACCACGGAGATGAGAGTGTCGGCCGGCTTGACCGCACGTTACCGCAATACGATAACGTTTCCTGTTAGCATGCAGCTTTAGTCGTGATGTTTAGCTCTGCTTTTCCTACAATGTGTGAAACCTAAAGTGTCTCCATAGTTTACTGTATGTGTAGTGTTTACCACTTTGGATTCAAAATGTGAGGGTGCAGGTCGTATCCACGCGGACCCTACTGTTTAGGTTTTTGATGGATACAGAACGTTACTCTGACTACAACAATAAAAGCGGTAACTTCCTTCTACCTCCACATTGACTCAAATGAAGCAAATATAGGAGCTATTGATTCTGGCATTAAAAAATGTATTTCAAAATTGTAAAAACTTCGCTTTTTAATGCTCCTGTCATTGCATATGGTTACGTTTTGGCATCAATTATCTACCAGGGACAGAGTGTTCTTGGTCGATTGTTGGACAATATCTCATCACAGCTAAGAAGCCAAAAATAAGCCAAAATTCCCCAAAACTAGGCGTCTCCCCTTTAACATAACTTATAACTCAGCTTAGAGGAGCAGACATATTGCTTTTGGTTGAAAGCCAGCTATAGTGTAATTCTGCCCACTGGGACTGAGGTTTTAGATGATATTGTAATAGAGACGGCCGGGTGGAGTCATCATATGGACTGTACTTTACTGCCAATGTTCTTATAGAGGACATTACTGTCGAGAGGAGTTTTGTTTGATACATTTCAACCTAGAGGACCAAATGTAAACATCATTTTTTAGTTTCCCATCTTGCCTGAACTGCAGATGTGCTAACTTTGACATATTTTGCTATCTGCTACTTTAGCAGCTCTGCACCAGTATCCTTCCGTACCAGGCTAATCCTCCTGACTCCAAAGGTGAATTTGGTTTACGGTGCTGTATAGCAACAAGGGCTGGTCCCATCTTGCATTGCTGATGTCATAGCCTAGTATATATCAGCATCCTTAACGCCTGGGATTCATCAGTGTGATGAAACCTTTACAGCATCGGCTGAGAATGAACCTGTGCAACCTCACAATGAAGGGTGTGCTCAACATGCTGCAACAGTGCAGCACTGATAGAGATCTGAAAAGCTTATAAGTCCTGTTAGAGCTATGGCTTTTCTCTAGGCTTTCACTCATTTAGGATTGCGAAGGTTGATACAGATCTTTGCTTGAAGCTGCTTATTGCAGATGCTGTATTTTAGGATATTCAGTGTCCTTAACTTCTATCGCCTTTGTACAAAAACATTTCCACCACCCCCAAACAGACTGTTCTCATACACTGAAAAGTAATGCACTGTAATTTGTATACTGTATATCCCAGGAAATCAGTTAGTATGTAATGCACGCAATAGTGAACCAGGAAGTGTAAAGAGACAAACATTGTGCAGGGCGGAGGTCGGGGTGGATGGGTGGGTAAAATAACACCGGACTTTCACCTGGTGTTCGTACCGCGTGTTTATTTGTCACGTAACTTCTGTTCTAAATCACTGCCTTACTTAGCACATTACTGCTACTAGCTGTTGATCAGCGGAATAGCACGAAACTGACGGCAGGAAGCGAGTGACATCGCTCGCGCAGCATTTGTGTCCTTATACAAACAAAACACACATCCACTCTGCTTAATAAGGTCAGTATCTTTGCCTCTAATGATCGGCCGTATCGGGTCAGTGCATCCCTAATGTCTACTGAAAGACCAATATCTGTCTGGTGGAAGAGCAAACAATGCCATGGCCTGATACTAGTGTAGGAAACTATGGTTTCATGAAGTCAATAAGTGAACGGACACGCCTCTGTTGTATTTATAGATAAATATTAGTACGTTGCACATGTTGAAATCCTCTGTATTCAATCTGTGGGCAGCATTTTCTCATGACACAACTTTATTAAGCAATATGGCGTGCACATGAGTCACTGGTATGATCACAGTTTGACATAATCAAATTGAACATGTCCAGGATGCTGTGATTAGTGTAGAAATTAGAAATAGATGTTGTGACACGCTGCATTCTTGGTGCTGCTCCACAGGGCAACCCGCCATGTGTGGCTGCAGTAGTCTTAGGTTTACACGGAACAGCTTAACTTAGCTATGTTCCACGCACAGATGAAACGTTATCTCACCTGTTTTATCAAGCGAAAGAACGAGCAAAACCCGTTGCTTGTGCGAGTACATCCCAGTACAAAAACACACAGGCGTTCGAGAGTTTTACAAGAAACATATGATGTTTGTCAATTGAAAATATTATTTTGCAAGTCAGGAAAGTCTGAGTTTGTTGTAAAACTTTTGAAGTATCAGACTGTGAAAATACGTAATTAGAAAGATGACACACCCAAAAGTCGTGTCAGTGACGTCTCTCTTGCTCAAGCTACGATGCCTGCGTGTTTCCTACTGGGATGAACTCACCAGTAAAGGGTCTCGCTGGTTCTTCCCGGCTGATAAAAAGACCAGGAGTTGCTGGATAAAACACATCAGGTTAGATAACGTTACATTTGTGCTTGGAACATAGCTAAGTTCGCTAACTATCTAGTGTTGGTGACGTATTGAGCGGTTTCACACAAAACTGAATGACACTACGACAAACTGCGACTTTATTGACTTGCAAAATTATGTTTTAAATTGACAAACATCATATATGTGTGATTGACGGCGCAATTCAAACAGGATCAAACAATTCTTTGTCTCTCGCCGTTGACTACATTCATATTTCTTCTGAAATAAAGTCCCATGGTGGTCCACTGGAAGGGGAGGGACTTTGCCTCTCTATGGTTAAAGCTTACAAGCAAGAGAAGACAGTATTGCAGATGATCCTTCTACAGGCCAAGTCAATGCAGTTTGGTATTGGCTTCGAATAAATATGGCACATTATGTCACATGATGTCACATGACGACACGTTCCCATGCCTTATTTTTTTCTGGACCGCATGGGCAATGGAGGGAGAGTGGAAAATTGCTATATATATATCCAAGATAACTCTGAACAAACTTTGCTGGAGAGGAAGTGAGAGAGGAAAGAAGTATTTAAGGGGAGGGGAACACACATGGAGGAGAGAGAGAGAGAAGGAGAGAGAGAGAGAGAAGGAGGGGAAAGTCAAGTTCCCATTTCTGATTTCCCACGGAGTCAAGGTCACATGCATTTCCCTGAAAGTGGTCAGTGGGATTTAAGTTTTTTTTTTTCTTCCCTCAAATCTAAACAACATGATGTTTAATTTGGTGTTTTCCCCAAAGTGGTCTGTGTGTGTACATCAACACAGGCTGGTCTTTAAATAGGATTTTGGCTTCTTTTAATGACCTAACACACTCATAAACACCCACGTAGGTAAACCCTACAATCTTTATCCCTTCAGGGACCTCATACCTGGACAATATATTAACCACAGTCCTCCTACTAAACGATATAACAACATTTGATGCACCTGCTTTGGCACCGCTGGCCAAAAAGGTTGCATCAGAGCCTGTAGTTGTAAAACTCCTCCGCTTGCCAAATGGCACATATAAAACAATGTTTGTATTGTTCCCATGGCTTTATGCCCCTCTTAGTGCTTTTCATGTCATAGATTTATAGTCTCAGAGCTATAAAAGACAGATTGAATATGCTGTATTGTGGCCTCATTGTGTGTGTGTGTAGGCAGGAGGGGCTGTCAGGCAACGTGTGGGTGGGTGGAGAGGACAAATGCAAATCTGATACCATTAGGCTGCATAATAATTTGTTATTCTGTGTAATACATATGTTTGTCTCATTGTTTGGGTGTTTATTAATCCGGTTTCAATCTATAATGTCCACAGTTGAGGAGAGTTGGGGATAAGAAAAGTGGATAAGAAAGGGTTAAAGTGTGACAGCTGAGCGAGGTACGGGTGGTCAGATACAGCCCCGCCTTTTCCAACTCAGCACAAATATGCTGCCTCAGCATGAGCCTGCAGAAACACACACACACACACAGACACACACACACAGACTCAGACACACACACCTTTACAGTCTGCACACTTCCCAAAAGTCAGTTTTAGCCGGAGATATTAGCACAGATGAATAAACGGATGAATCTAGTTGATATGTTGGGTGTTCAACAACTGCAGCCCTCTATCTTCTCATGTATCTTTGCCTGCTTCCCTCCGTCCATCTGTCCAGTGTATTATCACACAGCGGTGAGAGAGAGACACACACACACACAGAAAGGGAGAGAGCGTCTGGAAAACATTACTCAGATTCCTGCAGCAGGGGCTCTGATTATACTGGCAATGAAGAGAGAGAGAGAGAGAAAGGAGTAGAGAGGGAATTGGGGGAGGGCATCAAACGAGATGTTTAATCTCTGACACAGACACTGCTAAGTCCTGTACAAAGTGTGTGTCTTTTCTTGGCGTGCAGGGAGATGGAGAGACGGAGAGTTATTTTCAGGCATTTTGATGTCTGCCTCAGCAAAAACCCGGTGGCTCGGTATTGAGTTTCATTCAGATGGGGGTGACCAGTAGAGGGCGGTGTGAAAGAGAGAGAGAGAGAGAGAGTGTGTGTGTGTGTTTGCCATCAGTCTTCCTTGTTGTCCCAGGGTGTGTTCTCCAACATTGTCATTATAGCACTCTTTGATAAGAGACGGAAGTTACACCTCTCTCTCTGTGAATGAGTGAACCCTCTTGTTGGTCCACTTTTAATGATTCTTTATAGCTTAAGGCTGGCCCACACTAAAAGATTTTTCAAACAGATTTTGAAAATGTGAGAGAGCCCACACATAACGTTATAACAGTTTAGTTCCTATAGTGTGTGGAGAGCAACAATTTGGCTAAACGCAGCACACCACACACTAACAGATTCATTCATGAACAACAAGACACCCGACTAAAAAAACAGAAATCCCTCACGAGATGGCAGACGACGAGCAGGAAGAGTTAGCAGTGTTAGTTTTTGCACTACTTTGCACTGAAAATTCTCTGAAGAGTGGATGGATGAAGTCATGGAGACATGTTAAATAAACACTTGTGTTGTTGCCACAAATCAACAAGTTGGTCCTCCATTTCTTAGCTCCATCTTACTACTACTTTATGCTTCGCCTTTTTATTTCATTAGCAATTGGCTATTGTTCTTTCCCATATGACTGTGTCATCGGCTGTCCTCGGGGTTCCCCACACACAACAGGATATCCCATCGTAAATATTGAGCGTATTTAATATTTACGATTTGACATCGGTGCGGCCAGGATGGACTTCCGAGCAGATCGGGGGATGTAAAAAAACACTCTTAACGTACCTCACGCCACGGGAATATCTGGAAAAATAATCTTTTAGAACCATCAAAAAATTAGGGCTTTGCTGACGATCATCAGGAGGGGGGGGATCAGGCCCAAAATCAGCTTGAATCTCGTGTACTGTGTACCTGGCATTAGGTTCGTGTTGATGTGCTGTAAGACTAAATGAAAACTGGGTTCCTTTGCTCAATTTACCATTTTACAAGGAACCTTTGTGCTAACTGGTCTTGGTCTGGAGGAGCTACACGGAAGCATGAATAGAAGCATGAATAGAATGACCTTGACCAAGACTTTACCTGAGCTCTGCGAGCCTCAGAGCAGATGAGGAGGGTGACGGCAGTTCAAATTTCTGAAACAAGAGAAATTAAAGCCATTCTCTGCCTCTATGTTTATCTGCCCTGTCATTCTCTCATTCACCTTTTCTCTCCTTCCACATTTCCAACTTTCCTCTACTTTTCCCCTTTCTATTATTACTCCTGTCATGATAAAAAAAAAAACTACCGGGCATACACAGTTCTCTCTTTTCAGGTGTGTTTTGGCAGACGATGAAGTTAAAATTAGGGCTGTCCTTGACCACACAAGATTTCGTCAACTAATCAATTACTTTATTTAATCAGCAGATCTGTGAAACTGAGTTTCTCCACAAAGAATCCCACAAAAGCATCCCTTCAAAATCTTGTGCTTACCAGATATGTGCTCATAAGTTTATTGGAAATAAGTCATTCAGCATCAAAAAAGCAAAAGAAAATGAGTAATCGACTCAAGAAATCTTAGTCGACCAGGACCAAAACGACCGATTAGTCGACTTATGCCGAAACGACTTTTAAAGCAATTTCAGTGTCGCAACATCATTCTCATATATACGTCTGTCTGCCGATTTATATGAATGAAGCTAAGCAATCCTCAGCTGAAACATACAGTTCCTTGTAGGTTAATAGCAAACATTCCAGTAGCTAACGTTAGCTTGCAGGTAGCCCCATTCGGAACAGTGGTTAACTAGGTATCTAGGTAGCTATAGCATACTCACTGGGGATTTTGAGGGCTGCAGCGATTTCTGTCCACTTCTTTCTCTACAGTTTTTCATCTTGGAAATTTCCACCAGGAGCAGGATGTGACATCATTTCAAAAGGAATCTAGTTGTGGTCTTATAATAGTGACCCTGCAAGATCCCCAGTCTTTGCAGACTAAAAACGGACACAGTCTTTAGATGTGAAAGGGTGTCAGACTTCAGTCTTTTAAAAGTCTTTTCAAAGTCTCTAGTGTATGGGAGACATAGTGGACTAAGTGGCCCTAGCTAAAATGGACCTAAACATGGAATATACAGTACCAGCAAGCGCCACGTCTTTGGATTTATGGGCCTATTCTCTTAGATCAGCAGGAAGGAGGGAGTCTCCTAATGAGGCCTATAAAAGCTGGCTTTCCTGCTGCTGCTGCTGCTGCTGCTTTGCTCTTTGAAGCCTCTTCCACATAGACTAGAATGCCCCACTTTGTCCAGCACCAGGAACTCTTGAGATCTCTTTCATGTCTGAAACCTATCAAAGAAATGTCCTTACTGATACTAGACCTGCTAGAATAGACCTCCCTTATACTCTTATAATCCCTTGTGTTTTTGCTGTTGTTTGTTGTCAATGTTTGGCATTGCTTTCACACTCCTGACAAATTACACTCTACGTTTTCTTGAAAAAGGGATATAACAGCTTTTTTATGCGTCTTGTCACATTAAAGGAATAATCCAACTTTTTTTTCTAAAGTTAGATGTGAAGATTGACAGATATGAGTAGGGAGGACGGAACCTGCCAAAATAAAAAAAAATGAATGAATGAATAAATAAATGACTTGATGAATAAATGATTAAATGTAGCAAAAATAATATTAAAAATAAATGTAGCCATTAATTAATTGATAAAATGTGACATAGATTGATATATCTGTTTTATTGAGTGACGGCCCCCTCATTTGCATAATGAGACAGAAGTGCATAAAGAAATGTAAAAAGAAATGTGTAAAGAAAAGAATACAGAAATAAATATGTTTTGGGAAATAAATAAGGGGTGACACGCAAAGGGAAAATCATGAATAAATAAATAAATATATACATTTAAGATTAATATAAAATAAGTGTAAACTAATTA
>CAKALG010024495.1:0-11677 GCA_916700815.1 Helicolenus hilgendorfi
TGATTGTCTGAGTGTGCGGAGGTTGGCGACCTCTCCCAACAAAGCGGTGACTAAAGGCTTGTGGTCAAAAATGTTTCATACTGAAGGATTTCGGTGTCCGCTGCGGTCTTCATCCATCTGTTGCACTGAAGCCGCACGATCCGTTGGCCCTTTGGAGAGACTAAATTTGAAAAAAACTAAACCCTCCCTCACTCCAATCAGACCTTTTGATCTCGTCATCACTCACAAATCATTGAAAACCCATCAGTTCGGGATCAAGAAGGTTTGAAAATGAGTTTTGGCTCATGAGGGCGAGAGTAAATCCAGGGTAATGCTGCGGACAGCGCTGGAAATGTTTCACCAACAGCATCAACAGCATCAGTCTGCAATTGCGTCAGTCGAAGTCAATAAAATCAGTCTCCTAAATCCACTCAAAAGGCCTCCCCTATTACCATCCCTCTGTCTCTCTGTCTCTCTTTCTCTCTCTCTCTCTCGATAAGAGATTAATGCCGCTCCTCAGACTCATTTGTAAAGTTTATCCCCCTTGGCAGCCCTCTCTAACTTGAAGACACTGGGCATGTTATCAGCCTCGCTCTGACAGACAAACGGTCTGGAATCTAAGTATAAAGGCAGCGACCCACAGACTTAGATCCCACAAGATTTGCTGCTGGATTATGGGTTAGGTTTTTTACCCTTGACCCACGAGGTTTATCCTTCCTCATTACTCTGTGATGAGACACGAGTGAGGCCACTTCTTTAGTTGCTAATCAGCAGCTGAAGGAGAATGAATTTTAACCCCATGAGACCCACAATAGATCCGTTTTTGTCTTTTTTTTTAGGGGGGTACAGGGAGTCTTTAGGGGAGATCGCAGGTCAACAATAGATGCCACATAGAAGTGGTGTACATCATCTGAGAGCTGGGAACCTGAAGATTAATTTGATGCATGTGTAACGTTGTTCTAGTCATGAATCAGAAATAAACATGAATTAATAATTGTAAAAGTGTATAAGGCCTTAGAACATTAAGATAGAAGTATATATGATGTTCATCCCCATGCTCTATTATGTCTCATAATTTGTTGCAACAATTTTGGGGTTGATACCATTTGTTACACAGATTTGGTGCTAAATTTAACCATTTTTTACCACGCTAGAATTGAAATAAAATGATCAATAATCCCTCCAAAATACCACATTAAGACACCAAGACCTTGAGGAACACCATAGAAAAATCCATGCTGTGAATTGGGATCAAAAACCTTGTGACATTTTGAGATTTCTGCAGGCAAACTGCATTTTTCGGTGATTTGATGGGGAGCATTTCTGTTAAGTAAACTGCTCAGAAACCCCCTTATTGTCAATGTACCTAGGGAAGCCATCCATCCTCTGAATGCTCTAGGTCTTTAGTTTGTGGCTGTAAAGTTTCATGAGGCTGTGATTATCCTAGAGGTCACCACAGGTCATTTTATACAGGGAGGTCAAGTTTAAAAAAATGGTCTCACTTCAATGAAATGTCTACTATGGGGACTAGCATCATTACACATGATGGGTGGTATGTGGAAGGTGGAGTGTGTGGTTATCAATGTGACCATGGCTAGATTACCAACAGGTGTGCAGAAGAAGCTGTGTCTTTATTTCAAATCTTGTTTTTTTTCCTATCCTGTTTGTGCACATGTAGATGGACAGAAGGACATCGAGGAGGAGCTGACGACAGGCTTGGAGCTGGTGGACTCCTGCATCCGATCGCTCCAAGAATCAGGCATCTTGGACTCCCAGGACACTTCAGGAGACAGTAAGGCCGATGTTATGATTAAGAGGGTTTTCTTTATAGGAGAATGAAAAAATAAATCCTGGGTCTGGTAGTTTTCTTTACTGAGACAGCCGAGAGGGATGGCTTAGAGGAGAACAGGTGAAATGCAATCAAAGACCAGCGGGGATGGATATTCTGCAGAGCTGGAGTCTCCAGGTTTTGGCTGATTAACCTGTTGAATGTGTGCGAATTCACCAAGAAAATGCTGTTCACAAAGCCAGCTACCGTAGCATTAGTCAGCACTATGGCATTGAAAAAAGTCCTTCAGTCCTTCCTTGAATGAATAGTAAAAAAGAAGGCCCTTTTTCAAAGTTAATCAAGCCTGTGAGATATACTTTTTCACTCAAGCACTTCTACTAATTAGCATGTTCTACCCAAAGGCTGAACAAGAGCTCGTCTTTCATCAGATTTCATCACATTTCCCAAAAAGTGCTACTTGACAATGTGAAATAATTTGAAGTACAAGTATAGTGGATAAGAGTAGTGATTCATTTGTCCGGCTTGATTGCATCTGTCCTTGGATTTTCTATGGATAAGATTTCATTTTCTTTGGGTTACATAGCCTCCCCTTTTTCTTTGTCTGTTCACCTACGGTGAGTGTTTTTGCTCATGCTTACTACTTCAGTTTATACAAAACACTTCAAATCTTTGAATAAATCATCTTTTTCTGTGCTCCACAATAATTTTCCCAGGTTCTAGCTACCAGACATTTAGATGACCAAATGCAGAAGCTTTCATAAGCTGGATATAGTCTGAACCAGTAGTCAAAAATACAGAAGCAGAACTAAACTTTTTATATTGTAAATCTCGTATATCATTACTTTAAACCATAGACCATATAAGAAGTGGAAGTTGTCAACGTGACGTCACCCATTGGTTTGTGGACTGCCGTTTTGAAGCCTTGAGTTCTGCATTTTGGCTGTCGCCATCTTGGTTTTTTGCAACCAGAAGTGACATGAGAGGGTGGAGCTAAGGACACCCCAATGCTGAATGAGACATTTTTACTGAACTGAAAACACACTGTGAAACCGGACATCGCCATGATAATGACCTGTCAATCACAAGGTAGCCACACCTTAAAGCACACCCTGCTTTATGGTCTATTTGACTCTAAATGGGACCATAATTTACCAAATGAACATCATGCTGTATTGAAGAAGACTTGAAACTAACGATTGAGACCATAAACTCATGTTTACAATGTTTACTGAGGTAATAAATCTAGTGAGAAGTAGGCTCATTTTCTCATAGACTTCTATACAATCAGACTTCTTTTTGCAACCAGAGGAGTCGCCCCCTGCTGGCTGTTAGAAAGACTGCACATTTAAGGCACTTCAACATTGGCTTCACTTTTCACACCCTGGTGTTGCCCACTGCCTTAAACCTGCAGAACTATTGTTTAGCCACTTGGGGGCAGCGCAAAAAGCTGTAAACACAACATTGACATATTATCATTTAATAAAGTTCATATGGCATATGTCCAGTATTTACTATCCTTGCTCTGTTTTAGTTTCCACTAATATCTGAGGGAAATATCTGTCTCTTTAGCAGCTAAATGCTCCACTATGTTCACCAGCTAGTTGCTCGTTTTGTCTGCCATTTGTTGCTGGGCAGGTAGAGTAGTGTGTTTTTTTTTCACTGATAACAGCTGCCTGCTGCAGCTTGAAACAAGACTGGTGAGAGCGGTGAGAGTCAACCAAAACAGTAAAGTTGAGGGCCATGAAACCGAAAACAATTAGCTGAAAGACGAAATGGTTACTAGACTAAGAGATAGTGAGAAAGAAAGTTCCACAGGTGTCGTATTGGTGTTGGTGTAATTTCAGAATGCAAAGTAGTTGTTTATAAGAGCTCTCAGTGAGATCCTGAACAACCCCCTGTGCCTCTCCGCCCCGCTCTCATCTTTTTCCATTCAGTCCCACGGATGATACCCGTGTCTCTTGTATAGGCGACCCCATGGGAGAGAGGTAGCTGTCAGGAGACATGCAGAGTCGTGCCAGTAGTTTGATATGCTAATCCTACCTCGCTGAGGTGTCAGCTGGCCTGCTGTTCACAGTGCAGAGAGGGGAAGCACACACACACATACACACACACACACACATACACACACACACATATAAAGCCATAAATGCGCACGTGCACATTTATGGCTTACATGTATAATCACACATGAGGCGTGAGGAAAAAGTGTGCAGCTCTGCATGCATAGTTTGTTTATGCACACATTCTATCATTGCCACAGTAAGCACTCTCAGACACACACACACATGCATGCAAAACTAGGACTAGTAATTTTGTTTAAATAACAGTTGTGTAACCGACCACATGACTAGTCAAAAAAAAAAAGAAACGACGTGCAAGCAAGAGACAGACGGAGAGAGACAAAAGAAAATTATCGAGATAGAGAGAGAGAGCAAAATGAACAAAAATTATAGCTTTAAATGACCCATTTCCCCAAACATTTATCATCCAATCATAGCTTAGCAACCATAACTTGGCACAGCATTGCATTTCTCCACATGTCGTAGTGGCGTGCATTGGTCTGTAGGAAGAGAGGTACTCTTTATTTAAAGCGTATGAAGGGTGGTGTCTTTTTTTAGCCATTTCACAGCCAAAAGAAACACAAAAAACATGAACTACAGTCTTTAGCAGGTCCGGGTAACTAGCTTACTACCTTACTCCAGTAGTAAGTGTCACTTACAAGGCCAAGGAAGTCATTAACTAACTGTGGCGTCACAGGGATACTCTACTTGCAAAATGACAGGAGGCCAAGGGCCAGCTAATAAACAAACATTCATAATATTTCTCAGATAACTTCTGCTAACCGCAGTTAAAGGCTCACGGCTACGGTTAACAGAAGGCTAAACTATTAGCAACGTTTTCTCTCCGTCTCTCTCATAGTTTAGCCGCTCACGCAGCAGTGCAGCAGCCGTGACGGCAAATTACCGTTAGCAGAAGGCTAAGCTAATCTATTAGCAACATTTTCTCTTCATCTCTGAAACGCTTTGCCAATATTGTAGCTCGCTAAAGCCTTGAATCACAGTTTTTCATCTCAGATGTATGAAATATCAATTGTGGCACCGAACAGCACATTAAGATGACATTTTCAATGTGTAATTTTGGCCTGCTACTCTGAGGTGTTTGCCTCCATTCCTTTGTTTTGCCTCCAGCTAACACCGTGATGTAGTAATGACATCGGCTGTAAAAGGGTCTATACATCCATGGTTACAGGCTATGTTCGGGGAAATTCCAGTTCATGAACAGCACATCCACTGTGTTGGTTTTTAGGCTAATGTTAGCGCTCTGGCCTGCTCTTTATGGGATTTGGGGAAGTTTACACCCAAGCCAGTGTTACCCAAGATAGCGTCACATTTTGCCAAACACTCCAGTTAGTCCTCATCCTTAAAGCTTTTCTTTTGCAACATCAAGTCAAACGCACTATTTCAAACAGGGTTATGTTTGAAAGAATTAACAGTTCCTATATTAAAACCATTTCCATGTCTTCTACTGTTCGTGAATGCTGACTTTTTGCCAGGGCCTTCGTGCATATTTAGCCTCAGCATGTACATATTAAAAACCTTTTATAGGATTCAAAATGAGTTAGCTGGAAACATTAAAAAGTCAACCAGAGACTGCGTTTTCAAACCAAAAAATAACAGTCGCCGGTTAGTATTGTGAAGCTTTCTTTTGTCTACCTCTGTCTGAAGTCAAGGACCTATTGTTTTGGAAATTGCTGAGAGTTTTGAGTGGTAAATCTGCCGAACGGTCAGTTTGTATTCGTTTCATTGTGGTCAAAAGAAAAAGAAGCAGAGAGCAGCAGTTTGTTAAAAATGTCCATTTGGCACACGAGCATATGGACGTTACTTAACACACAGCCAAATGCATACAAGCATGAAACGAAGTCTTATGGCACGTATAACGAGATACGTACACACACACACACACACACCTGTGAGACACACACAGCAGCAGAATCCACTCCTTTACTCAAGCTGCTGAGCAGATTACTGCGACACAGCAACAGAGTACACCGAGTCTTCATGCTTCATGCTGGTGATGCTCGCCAGAGTGCATGTTAATCTGTGTGTGTGTGTGTGTGACCATGTTGCACGCAGCTATTTAGGACTGTGCATGCAGTTTCATATGTGTGTGTGTGTGTGTGTTCCAGTCTGCACATGCCTCCAATGGGTATCTTAAAATAGCCAACTGATGAAATATTAAAATGTGTCAATAGAGAACGCTGGTCATGATGCGGAAGAAGAAGCCACTCAACAACTTTTAGTGTGTGTGTGTGTGTGTGCGTGACGGAGGAAGAGATTAATGAGCCCGAGCAGGTCTATCAGCGCCACGACTACATGCATGCAGGTATATGCAGATGTGTGTTCATGCAGGCAAACACGGAGGCGAGGGCGAGTGAGACGTGCGTGTTCACTCAACTGTGAAAAGATATTGAAATGCACAGGCAGAGACCCTCTCATGGCAACCCCATTACTTTCCTTCTAATACACTAATACACCTCTTCCTACACACACACACACACACACACACACACACTCAGATGGACTCTGTTGAGCCTTCAGTGTTTCTGCCATCTGAGTGATAATGTATTTATGAAGGCCCTTTCGCTTCCCTAAAGGCTCCACTACCCACATGAAACACACACCTAAAGTGGCAAACAAAAAATGTGGAAAACATCCCCTGGCTTTGTGCACACGACTGGGTTTGTGTGCGAGAGTGTGTGAATACATCCAGGGATCAACACTAACTTTTAAAAGTGGTTGCCACACTGGCAACCAGGCATCAGCTTTTGGTTGCCGAAACTGAAAAAAAATGGTTTCCATTTTTAGTCACCTTATATTTTGAGTAGTTAAGATACTATGTAGTTTTACTTAAAGCTTTATTACAGTAACCAAAAAGTCTTTGCAGTTTGTGTTTTATCTGATACGTTACAGAATTTGAATCTTTCTTTTTTTTTTAAGATATATTTTTATTTTACGTCCTTCCGTCCTTTCACGTGTCACACTTTCGTTTCCAGAGCAGAACTCGAAAACTATTTAACTTAGGAACTTCAAATTTGGTATGATGGTTGACAGTTTGGTCTAGTTGTGTCTTTTTGGGGTCAGAAGTCCAGGATGCCCAAATTTTTTTTAAAATTTTGGCCAAAAACTGTGATTTTTTTTCAACTTCAATTTCGTTTCCGGAGTAGAACTTGGAAACTATTTAACTTAGGAACTTCAAATTTGGTATCATGGTTGACCATGTGGTCTAGTCATGCCTTTTGTGGGTTAGAAGTCCAGGGTGCCCAAAATTTCTGAAATGTTTCCAAAAGGGCAAAACCTTTGGCCCTACTTTAGCAGGGGTCGAGCAGTGAGCAGGTGTATGTGAGTCATGTTCACTTGTGCCTTGTTCAAATTTTGCAGTTACAGGGCATTACAAACAGCAATAACCCCAGCCAACCCCGTCCCACAACCTGTAACAATAGGACAGAGAATGGTCAAAGTAATAATAACAAGAATGAGAACAATTCTAAGTAAATCAATAGATATAAAGTAATAAATTAAACATATAAGTCCCATGTGCTAGAAGCCCCATTTGCTGGCAGAGGTAGTGATGAAGTGATCCCTGTGTGTTTTCAGTCCATGAAAGTTAATTGTAACATTTTGGTCGCCTAAAATTGTCTTATTCAGTGTTTGGTTGTGCTTAGCTCCACCCTCTTGTGTCCCTTCTGGTTACAAAAAACAACATGGTGATGGCCAGAATGCCAAATTCGAAACTTCAAAGTGACAGTCCGCAAACCAATGAGTGACATCACAGTCTATGGATGCACGTTTTGCAATTTGCTGTGCCTATTTTTTACATGTTAAAAAGTATTTGCCACTGAATGCAACCAAAGGCCAAGAATATGGTTGCCAATTTCTCAAAATGCTTGCCAATGACAACCCTTACTGTCGAGCAAATTCTCCCATTGCATTATGTGTTTTTGTACTCCCATGTGTGCATGTCTGTGTGCACTCACCCAGGACAAGCCTATGTTGGACACGGAGGCCTTGACCTAGTAAACTCACTCAGCACCCTCAGCTTAATATCACATTTTAAATAATGCACAGTCACCAGCTCCACTGCCTACAGGAACCAACGCTTTGTACTTAAAAGCAACTTTTCACTTTGGTTCGAGCTTTGTTTTTTCCGACGCGCTTATCCAGAGTGACTTTATTTGCCGTTAGCTGCTGACTTTATCTCTCTCGTGCAGTTGATATTGACCGCTGGCACACTACAATTTCTCATTCTCTCTTGTTTAATCATCACAAACAAGCGACGTTTCTGCTCGTCTCATGCGCTGTTCTCGCTTTGATTCTTAGAACTGCTGGCAAAAAAAAAAAAAAAGAGACATCAGCGGAGATTAAAGGGACAGCCACTGTTGACGGAGGACAGCTCAAGAACTCCTTTGAGAGTACAAATACTGAGCGCTTAGAATTTATAGGTCTATTTAGAGCTGATATATTGCAGTCAAGTTATTTTCCAGTGCAGTGAGTTGTATGACAGAAAGGCAAACTGATGTAGGAGTTGTGAAAGTGGCTGTTGTACATCCGTGCGTTACTGCAGTAAACTGCTACTGGGGTTGGGGGGCGTCATGTTTTAAGTAACATTTTGGGTAAAAATGAGTTTCATTAATGTAATTAAAGTCGTTGATGAGGCACATCGTCATTGCGATCATCACCTAAAGTGAATGAATCGAGGGTGCATCAAACATTTTACAGGATTTCAATAAGAGGGATGGGAGAGATTCGGCCCTCCTCAAATGATTCAATTAAGTTCGCTCCAAACTTTATGAGCCATCCTGTTAACCTCACGGTTTACAGTCTACAAAATAACGGCTCTGTCATTACGTTTCATGCATATGTGCTCATTCACACACAGCCGTCTTTGTGTTACTTGTCACAGTCTGTGCACGTTTACGCGAGCGATTGAATGATCCATGTGCAAATCACGAGAACGCTAATGCCTCAGAGGCATGAATGAGGCTGCGTGTAAAATCAGCAATGAAGCATCTTATCACTATATCGCTACGAGTATGTGTGTCAGCCTCTGCTGTGAATCATTTACGGTATCATCCATGACATTATTACAAACTGACATAGTGCACCCGGAGAAAATGAATTACATCCACTTTCACACTTTTGAGGCAAATAAGATATTTGATTAGAAAAGTTCATCTGATTCATAAACTGAAAAGATACCATTGACTGACTGACCGATTCGACGGCTGACCAGCTGGTAGCTCACTGTAGGTTTGGCCAGCTGGAGTCTGGCCGGCTGATCTTTGGTGGATTCTGGATGAATGTGGCGGTAGCAGAGTAAAGCAGCTCCACTGGAAGGTGTTACTGAGCAGTGTATCAGCGATTCTCACACTTTAATTTTTACTACAGCTGACAGACGACGTTACAAAGTGTACAGGATGTGTAATGAGCCAGGGACTAAGCTCAGTCATCGGTAATGTTTCACAAAATGAGAAAAAAATCATGACAAATGTATCTACCTCTGAAAGAATGTGTGGTGGCTTTTTCTTTCTTTCTTTCTCGCGTGCCCAAAGTGAGATGAACGGTGCCTGAAATGAGCCGGCGCTTCAGATTTTTGAGTACCCTTACTTCTTATTGCGTACCACCACCGTGTGACTCTAGGTACGCACCCCTAAACATCCATATAACTGGGTTTACCAAGCGCCAAGTGTAGGAAATGAAACGCTTCAGGTCGTAGTGGTTAAGCCTGTGAGATGCAGCGGATATGCGAGCCTGCACGGAGCCGGTGCTGCAAATATTAAAATTACATTTCCTGCTGCTGCTATAAGGGGCTGATCACACCGAGACGGGTTGCTACAGGTACGGTAGCTTAAGAAACGCCTTGGCCTTGCTTGATTTGTTTTGCTGCTGAAGGTGACATTTGATGTGACTGCAACATTGGAGCTAAATAAATGCAGTCTTGCCGGTACATTATGGACTTGAATTTGGTATTCCATCTCATTATCCAATTCAATCTGTAGGACAACTGACATGGTATTTTCAGTTGGTTTTATTGTAGCATATGTGCAATATTATATTTGTGTACAATTTGGTTGGTATAAATAGTAGGGCTGTCAATCGATTAAAATAGTCAATAGTGATTAATCGCTAATTTATCGCACATGTTTTATCTGTTCAAAATGTATCTTAAAGCGAGATTTGTCAAGAATTTAATAATCTTATCAACATGGGAGAGGACTAATATGCTTGCTTTATGCAAATGTATGTATATATTTATTATTGGAAATCAATTAACAATACAAGACAATGACAAATATTGTCCAGAAACCCTCACAGGTACTGCATTTAGCATAAAACAATATGCTCAAATCATAACATGGCAAACTGCAGCCCAACAGGCAACAACAGCTGATCAGTGTGCTGACTTGACTATAACTTGCGCAAACTGCATGTGATTATCATAAAGTGGGCATGTCTGTAAAGGGGAGACTCGTGGGTACCCATAGAACCAATTTCCATTCACATATCTGGAGGTCAGAGGTCAAGGGACCCCTTTGAAAAAGTCCATGATATTTTTTCCTCGCCAACATTTAGCGCAAGTTGGAGCATTGTTTAACCTCCTTTACGACAAGATAGTATGACATGGTGGATGCTCCTACGACCTCAAATTTGCGTCACTGTATTATTACCGCGTTCATTTTGACAGCCCTAGTGTAATAATTACATATAAAGGCACAAATTACACAGAGAAATGTGATTATATCAATACATGGATGAGTGAGCTTGTGTATTATTGGCCTCATTCTAACACTTATATGTCACCCTCTGCTCCTCCTACTGAATTATACAGAGAAACATGGAGCGGAGAAAGAGAAAGACGGGCAGTGGAGAGCGATAAAGGAAGTGATAGAGGCAGAAAGAGTGAGAAAAGAAGACAGAGAAGGAGTGTGTGTTAAATGGAGGTCAGCGACAGAGTGAGATTTAAGAGTCACAGAGCACGAAAGGAAAAGAGTGGAGCGACCAGAGGCTGGAATAACACGGTGGCTAAGAAGCAAATGGGTGTCTCAAAGAGGGCATTTCTATTTCAGCTTTCTCAGTCTTCTCTTTCTTCTCTTCTCTTCTTCTTCATGTCAAGGTCTGTTGCAAGCTGAGGTCGTTGTATTTGTTGTATTCACGTTCATTCTTCTCCCATGAAAAAGAAATAGATTGTATAACATGTGGGATGTAAACTGGGTTACGAAACGCCTTCAAGGCCATGAACAGAATAGGTCTTTGCACAAAGACGGACTTTTGCAGAAGGAAAAGTCGTCCGAGAACAGTTGCATAAAAGCAGCTCAACAGAAGTGAAGCCAAGACTTAAGGTGGCTTTTGACAGGGATCAACAAGTTCCTCTTTTCTATTGAATTTACAGATATGGTATGATACAACGCTTTTGTCCAGCCGTCACGTATTCCTCCAGTGCACAGGCACTCAATGCCCTTAAATACTTTCTTAATGCTTACCCTCTTTTGTCTTTTTCCCATCAGGACAAGGACTTCTGTCCCAAAGCGCTTTGCAGCTCAACCACCAGGATGCCTATGCAGCAGCTGGTTATCATAGTAACCAAGGGCTGGCACTTGGGGAATCGATCACGGGCCGCAGCGGGCAGGTTGGAGGAGCTGTTCACAGCTACAACCAGGTACGCACAAACACCTTTTCATTTCCGTCTTCTATATCCTTCCTCTCTCTTTCTCCCCATCTTCCTCCATTTGCATCGATCCTTCTCTCCTTCTCCACACTTGATGCCTGACACCTTCTTTTCCATCCTCTCTCTCATCTCTCTCCACGCTCTCGCCCTCTCTAGGTGACATCCAGCCGTGCAGCCGCCCACCTG